>JARHVA010001813.1:1755000-1807500 GCA_037957365.1 Torreya grandis | reverse complement strand
AGCTAATTCCTAATAAGACTGTTCTTATCAACAAGCTAAAGGAATGTTGCATTTTTTCTAAGTTTGAATTGAAAAGTGGATTTTGGCAAATTGAAATAGAACCTAAACATAATTATAAAATTGAATTTGTCTTGCCAGTCTTAAATAGGAATTATGAGTGGAAGGTTATTCCTTTCGGCTTGAAAAATGCTCCCTCTGAATTTCAAAAAAGGATGGATGGAATATTTGGCCATACTAAGCATTTTACTATCTATATTGATGATATATTAGTTCTTTCAAAAGATTTAAATAGTCATCTTATACATTTGAAAGAATTTGTTGATCTTTGTAACCATAATGGATTGGTTTTAAGTGATAAGAAAATGGAGATAGGCAAGACAAAGATTAAATTTCTTGGGTTAAATATATGTCAAAATAAGATTGCATTACAACCTCATATTTTGTAGTCTTAAGAAAGATTTCCAGATGAAATAAAAGACAAAACCCAATTACAGAGATTCCTTGGATCTGTGAATTACTACTCTCTATTCTATAAAGATTAGGCCAAAGATAGGAAAATATTACAAAAAAGGTTAAGAAAATACTCAAATCAAAAGAATCAAGGAAAATGTTAAAGGACTACCAAATCTCAAACTACCAGGAGAAGGTTTAATGATTTTGGAAACAGATGCTTTAGATGAAGCATACGACGGAATACTTCTAGAGAAAACTAAAGATGACAAAGAAGAAGTCTGATATTAATGCAGTGGAACATAGAACCTAGCTCAAAAGAATTACCATTCCACTAAAAAAGAACTATTAGCAGCCAAGCTATGCATGTTCAAACTAAGGATCTTTTTACTCCCAAATAAATTCTTCTTGAGGATAGATCTGTTACAGTTTGAATCTATCATTAGAAAACCCCACACCCAACAAGTTGGGAACCAGATAATGACTAGATGGGCAATATGGTTTTCTAACTTTGAGTTTGATGTTCAATACAAAAAAATAACTGCTAATTGTTTAGTTGTTTTGATGTCCAGAGAAGGATCAAAATGGTATTATCATAAGTTTTGTACTAATAATGTTTTGATGTTTTAGGTTAATAAATTACCTAATAATTTTTATTATGATACTGTTCTAGAAGATCTTACTCAATAATAAAAAGAAAGAATGGCTTCTTATCCCTGTAGAAACCTGAATCAAAGAACTTATTGGGCTTGCTATTGAAAATATTTTTTCAAAATATTTCTTAGTTAATACCTACAAGAACTTTCCTGATGCTGATGGAAGGAGATGGACTAGATTCTATGATATGTATCATAGAAATATCAGGATACTTGGGGGACAATTATCACTTGTAGAGTTTAGATTGATCAAAGCAAAGGAAATTTTCTATGGAGAATTCTATATATGTATGAGCACCAATCTGTTTACAAGAAGCTTTCATGATATACCAGTTGATATGCCACATGATCAATGGGAAAAGTTAACATGGGATCAATGGCTTGAAGAATATGCACCAACAACTTTAAGCCCCTAGTTCAAGATTCTTGTCATCCATGAAGAATTAGGTGTTTATGATACTAATATGTTGTTCAAATTTATCAGTGATCACCTGTATGATGAAATCAAATTTAAGTTTTGTTTCAAAGATTGTATATATAACCATGAGAACAAAAAGGTCAGATATACATTTTAAATAAAATTTTGTGAACTTCCAAAAGATGTCGATACCATATTAAGCAATGAATTTCTCATGACAAATCCCAGGCACCCTGATAAAATTAAAAGATTGATCCCTGACCTTTATGAATCACATGTATACTCATGGGATGACTATGTCCATGACACTTATCATAGGTATGAAGATTTATTCTACATAAGCATTGACATGTCCATCGAAAGCCCTTATGGGAGTCCCTAGCATGAAGCATGGATGGGCCCTTTCAAGGTTTGTTCATTATCCCTTTAATATGGCGATGCAGATGATTTAACTATGAAAGCAAATCCTATAGTGTGATCTAGCTAATCATACCATGTGACCCATGGAAAGGTCTTGTCTTGGCTAGTAGAGTGGGCTTGTCCTCTACCATTTATAGTTGTGAGATATTGTTTGCTTTTTATAAAATATTTGATCTGATAGAAGCATGTGCTTGTATTACTCCATGATTTGAGTAGGGAATCCCAATAAAGTGGGAAGTAGCACATGTGGTGTGGGTGGCCTATCAGCCTCTTATATTTTATTAGATGCTCCTAGGTAGTACACCTTTTGGTGTGACATGACCAAAACATCTTTGCTTTTGTCAATTTGCCCAGTTGATGGGGTTGTCATCCAACAAACCTAGGTTTTTGGCTATTTATAACTAGTTACTCCTTAAACCTGTGGAAAAGCTCTCCCAATTCTTTATTTAAGAAGAGTTTGGAGTTCATTCACTACCATTGAATGCTTGAAGTAAAAGGAGAGAGCTCTGAGTAAAGGTATCCTAAAAAGATGAAAAAGATTAGAGATATACCTCTTAATGAAGAAATGCAAGTTATTTATGAATTCAGATCAGATGATAATATCTATTCAATACCCACTGAAAATGATATTTCTTCTAGTGAATATGATAATCAAGTAAATCAATTTTAAGAACTATCTTCTTCTGATAACTCTGAGACTAAACTCTACAATTGCAATATGATGTCTAGATTTGATCCTGAAGCCCAGATGCAACATCTAAAATATCTACTCCAGAACTGTAAGCTCCCTCTCCATCTCATCCCTATATATCAAGATGAGCTTACCCAATTACGCAGTACGCATGGTGACCCTAAGGGCAAAACATTACAATAGGTTGACTTTAATGACAACCCAATGTTATATGCACAACAGGAATTGAATAGAAAATAAAAAGCTAAGCCTAAGAATCCAAGCACAAAGAGCCTGATAAGATACCAAAAGCCTCCTATTGAAATCCTTAGAGATATAAAATTAAAAATAGAATCTGATTTTCAAGATATTAATAAATTAATAATTTTTTTTGAAGATTCTATAGAGGAAAACAACCCTGAAGAAGTTCCTCCTAACCAAAGATGTTTCTATGCTGGAGAACAAAATGAAATCATTATCTCAGTAAACATCATTGATCCAAACAATGGCTTATTGACCCAAGATTTTTTAATCGACACTGGTCCGAATATGAGTATTGTAAATGATGGAGCTATCCCAGAGTACTTGTGGCAAGATGCTTCATTAGATTTTGTCATTGTCAATGGGTCAAGGACTAATATAAATAAAGTTGCTCCTAAGTTACTACCTGAAGCAAATGGAATTAAGGCATATGTAAAATTATGGATGTTCAATATGATGTCGACAGATATTATTCTAGGAATGAACTTCTTCAATCAATTTATGCCTTATACTATTCACATCAAATACTTATCTTTAAGCTTCTTTTGTAATGAACACCAAATTCCTAAAAAAACCCATGCAACTATAAGAGTTGCCACAAGACCCCATGAAGAAGAAGACAAGAAGATATAGATGAAGATTTATAAGACAGTACAAGATTTTGAAAAGAGAAGAGATATCCTGAATACTGTCATAACAAAGATCAAAGGATTTTATGATAATGATCCCAGAAGGTTTTGGATAAGTGTAAACATACTATTTCTCCTGATCTAAAACTTGACATTTATCATACCCAAGGTATCAAATCTAACACTATCCCTTTCTCCCCTTCTCAAGTTAAAATAGGAGAAGAAGAGATCAAATAATTGTTGAAGAAGGATTTGATATAGAAAATCCACAGTGAATGGGCTTCTCCTACATTTTATGTGAATAAACACCCAAAACGAAAAAGAGGGAAAATGAGACTATTAATAAATTATAAAAAGCTCAATGATTGGCTTATACCTATTAGGCATCCAATTCCTAACAAGACTGTTCTTATCAAAAAGCTAAAAGAATGTTGTATTTTTTCTAAGTTTGACTTGAAAAGTAGATTTTGGCAAATTGCAATAAAACCTAAAGATAATTATAAAATTGAATTTGTCTTGCCAGTCTTAGATAGGCATTATGAGTGGAAGGTTATGCCATTTGGCTTGAAAAATTCTCCCTCTAAATTTCAAAAAAGGATGGATGGAATATTTGGCCATGTTAAGCATTTTGTTGTCTGTATTGATGATATATTGGGTCTTTCAAAAGATTTAAATAGTCATCTTATACATTTGAAAGAATTTGTTGATCTTTGTAACCAGAATGGGTTGGTTTTAAGTGATAAGAAAATGGAGATAGGCGAGATAGAGATTGAATTTCTTGAGTTAAATATATGTCAAAATAAGATTGCATTACAACCTCATATTTTTTAGTCTTTAGAAAGATTTCCAGATGAGATAAAAGACAAAACCCATTTACAGAGATTCCTTGGATCTCTGAATTACTGCTCTCCATTCTATAAAGATTAGGCCAAAGATAGGAAAATATTTAAAAAAAGGTTAAGAAAAGAATCAAGCCCATGGACTACTAACATAACACAGGCAATCAAAAGAATCAAGGAAAAATTTAAAGGACTACCAAATCTCAAACTACTAGGAAAGGGTTTAATGATTTTGGAAATAGATGCTTCAAATGAAGCATACGATAGAATACTTTTGGAGAAAACTAAATATGACAAAGAAGAAGTAGTTTATTACTGCAGTGGAACATGGAACCCAACTCAAAATAATTACCATTCCACTAAGAAAGAACTATTAACAACCAAGCTATGCATGTTCAAACTAAGGATCTTTTTGCTCCCAAAGAAATTTCTCTTGAGGATAGATCTATTATAGTTTAAATATATCATTAAAAAACCCCACACCCAACAAGTTGGGAATCAGATAATGACTAGATGGGCAATATGGTTTTCTAACTTTAAGTTTGATGTTCAATATAAAAAAAGAACTGCTAATTATTTAGCTGATTTGATGTCCAGAGAAGGATTGAAATGGTATTCTCATAATTTTTTTACTAATCATGTTTTGATGTTTCAAGGTAATGAAGTACCTGATAATTTTGATTATGATACTATTCTAGAAGATCTTACTCAACAAGAAAAATAAAGAATGAAAGAATGGCTTCTTATCCCAGTAAAAACCCGAATCAAAGAACTTCTTGGGCTTGTTATTGAAAAGATTTTGTCAAAAAATATCTTGGTTAATGCCTATAAGAACTTTCTTGATGCTGATGGAAGGAGATGGACTAGATTCTATGATATGGATCACAGAAATATCAGGATACTCGGGGGACAATTATCACTTTCAGAGTTCAGGCTAATTAGAGCAAAGGCAATTTTCTATGGAGAAGTCTATATCTGTATGAGCACCAATTTGCTTACAAGAAGCTTTCATGACAGACCGGTTGGTATGCCATATGATCAATGGGAAAAGTTAACATGGGATCAATGGCTTGAAGAATATGCACTAACAACTTTAAGCCCTTGGTTCAAGATTGAGGCTTTCAATAAGAGGCTTTTGGTATCTTATCAGGATCTTTATGCTTGTATTCTTAGGCTTACCTTTTTGTTTTCTATTCCATTCCTGTTGTGCATATAACATTGGGTTGTCATGAAAGTCAATTTGTTATAACGAACAACATTAAGATCCTTAAGATAGAACCTTCTCCTGGCAGTTTGAGATTTGGTAGTCCTTTAACTTTTTTCTTGATTCTTTTGATTGCCTATGTCATTTCAGTAGTCCATGGGCTTGAGTCTTTTCTTAACCTTTTTTGTAATATTTTTCTATCTTTGGCCTGATCTTTATAGAATGGAGAGCAGTAATTCAGAGATCTAAGGAATCTCTGTAATTGGGTTTTGTCTTTTATTTCATCTAGGAATATTTCTAAAGAATACAAAATATGAGGTTGTAATGTAATCTTATTTTGACATATATTTAACCCAATAAATTCAATCTTTGTCTTGCTTATCTCTATTTTCTTATCATTTAAAACCAACCCATTCTAGTTACAGAGATAAGCAAATTCTTTCAAATGTATAAGATGAATATTTAAATCTTTTGAAAGAACTAATATATCATCAATATAGACAACAAAATGCTTAACATGGCCAAATATTCCATCTATACTTTTTTGAAATTTAGAGAGAGCATTTTTCAGGCCAAAAGACATAACATTTAATTACCTATTCCTTCATGGATGACAAGAATCTTGAACTAGGAGCTTAAAGTTGTTGGTGCATATTCTTCAAGCCATTGATCCCATGTTAAATTTTCCCATTGATCATATGACATATCAACTGGTCTGTCATGAAAGGTTCTTGTAAGCATATCGGTTCTCATACAGATATAGACTTCTCCATAGAAAATTTCCTTTGCTTTGATCAGCCTAAACTCTACAAGTGATAATTGTGCCCGAAGTATCCTGATATTTTTATGATCTATATCATAGAATCTAGTCCATCTCCTTCTGTCAGCATTAGGAAAGTTCTTGTAGGCATTAACTAATAAATATTTTGACAAAATATTTTCAATAGCAAGCCCAAGAAGTTCTTTGATTCAGGTTTCTACTAGGATAAGAATCCATTCTTTCTTTTACTTTTTGAGTAAGATATTTTAGAACAATATCGTAATCAAAATTATTAGGTCCTTCATTACCCTGAAACATCAAAACATGATTAGTACAAAACTTATGAGAATACTATTTCGATCCTTCTCTGGACATCAAATCAGCTAAACAAGTAGCAATTCCTTTTTTGTATTGAAAATCAAACTCAAAGTTAGAAAACTATATTGCCCATCTATTCATTATCTGGTTCCCAACTTGCTATGTGTGGGGTTTTCTAATGATAGATTCAAATAGTAACAAATCTATCCTCAAGAGGAATTTCTTTGGGAGCAAAAAGATTCTTAGTTTGAACATGCATAACTTGGTTGCTAATAGTTCTTCTTTAGTGGAATCGTAATTCTTTTGAGCTGGGTTCCATGTTCCACTACAGTAATAGCAGACTTCTTTGTCATTTTTAGTTTTCTCTAGAAGTATTCCATTGTATGCTTCATCTGAAGCATCTGTTTCCAAAATTATTAAACCTTCTCCTAGCAGCTTGAGATTTGGTAGTCCTTTAACTTTTTCCTTGATTCTTTTGATTGCCTATGTCATTTTAGTAGTCCATGGGCTTGAGTCTTTTCTTAACCTTTTCTATAATATTTGCCTATCTTTGGCCTGATCTTTATAGAATGGAAAGCAATAATTCAGAGATCCAAGTAATCTTTGTAATTGGGTTTTGTCTTTTATTTCATTTGGGAATCTTTCTAAAGACTGTAAAATATGAGGTTGTGATGCAATCTTGTTTTGACATATATTTAACCTAAGAAATTCAATCTTTGTCTTGCCTATCTCCATTTTCTTATCACTTAAAACCAACCCATTTTGGTTACAAAGATCAGAAAATTCTTTCAAATGTATAAGATGACTATTTAAATCTTTTGAAAGAACTAATATATCATCAATATAGACAATAAAATGCTTAGCATGGCCAAATATTCCATCCATCCTTTTTTTAAATTCAGAGGAAGCATTTTTGAGGCCGAAAGGCATAACCTTCCACTCATAATGCCTATCTAAGACTAACAAGACAAATGCAATTTTATAAGTATCTTTAGGTTCTATTGCAATTTTCCAAAATCTGCTTTTAAATTCAAACTTAGAAAAAATGCAACATTCCTTTAGCTTGTTGATAGGAACAATCTTGTTAGGAATTGGATGCCTAACAGGTATAAGCCAATCATTGAGCTTTTTATAATTTATTACCAATCTCATTTTCCCTCTTTTTTTTTATGAGTGTTTATTCACAATAAATGTAGGAGAAACCCATTCACTATGGCTTTTCTGTATCAAACCCTTCATAAACAATTCTTTGATCTCTTCTTCTCCTATTTGAACTTGAGAAGGGGAGGAAGGGATAGTGTTAGCTTTGATACCTCAGGTATGATCAATGCTAGGTTTTAGATCAAGATAAATAGTATGTTTACACTTATCCCAAAACCTTTTTGGATCATTATAACAAAATCCTTTGACCTTTGTTATGACAGTATTCAAGATATCTCTTCTCTTTTCAAAATCTTGTACTGTCCTATAAATCTTCAACTGTAGTTTCCTATCTTCTTCTTCATGGGGTCTTATGGTAATTCTTACAGTTACATGGGTTTTTCTAGGAATTTTGTGTTCATTACCAAAGAATCTTAAAGATAAGTATTTGCTGTGAACAGTATAAGGCATAAATTGATTTAGGAAGTTCATTCCTATAATAATATCTATCGACATTTTATCAAACATCCATAAATTTACATGTGCCTTAATGCCATTTTCTTTAAGAAGCACCCTAAGAGCAACTTTATTTATAGTAGTCCTTGACCCATTGACAGTGATAAAATCTAATGAAGGATCTTGCCATAAGTACTCTGGGATAGCTCCATGCTTTACAATACTCATATTTGCTCCAATGTCGATTAAATAATCTCGGGTGAATAAGCCATTGTTTGGATCAATGATGTTTACTGAGATAATGATTTATTTGTTTTCTCCAACATAGAAACATCCTTGGTTAGGAGGAAATTCTTCAAGGTTGTTTTCCTTTATAGAATCTTCAAAAAAATTTATTAATTCATTAATATCTTGAGAAGCAGATTCTATCTTAAGGATCTCAATGTTGTTCATTGTAACAAGTTGACTTTCATGAGAACCCAATGTTATATGCACAACATGAATGGATAGGAAACAAAATGGTAAGCCTAAGAATCCAAGCACAAAGACCCTGATAAGATACCAAAAGCCTCCTGTTGAAATCCTCAAAGCTATAAAATTTTATTCAATGACTCAATCTTGAACCAGGGGCATAAAGTTGTTAGTGCATATTCTTCTAGCCATTGATCCCATGTTAAATTTTCCCATTGATCATATGACATATCAACTATTCTGTCATGAAAGCTTCTTGTAAATAGATTGGTGCTCATACAGATATAGACTTCTCTATAGAAAATTGCCTTTGCTTTGATCAGCTTGAACTCTGTAAGTGATAATTATCTCTCAAGTATCCTAATATTTATGTGATCCATATCACAGAATCTAGTCCATCTCCTTCCGTCAGCAGTAGAAAATTTCTTGTGGGCATTAACTAAGAAATATTTTGACAAAATATTTTCAATAAACCCTAGGAATTTCTTTGATTCGGGTTTCTACTGGGATAAGAAGCCATTAGTTCATTATTTATTTTTCTTGTTGAGTAAAATCTTCTAGAATAGTATCGTAATCAAAATTATCAAGTCCTTCATGACCCTAAAACATCAAAACATGATTAGTACATAAATTATGAGAATACTATTTTGATCCTTCTTTGGATATTAAATTAGCTAAATAATTAGTAGTTCCTTTTTTATATTGAACATCAAACTCAAAGTTATAAAACCATATTGCCCTTCTAGTCATTATCTGGTTCCCAACTTGCTGGATGTGGGGTTTTCTAATGATAGATTCAAACTGTAATAGATCTGTCCTCAAGAGGAATTTCTTTCAGAGTAAAAAGATCCTTAGTTTGAACATGCATAGCTTGGCTGCTAATAGTTATTTTTTAGTGGAATGGTAATTCTTTTGAGCTAGGTTCCATGTTCCGCTACAGTAATAGCAGACTTCTTCTTTGTCATCTTTAGTTTTCTCTAGAAGTATTCCACCATATGCTTCATCTGAAGCATCTGTTTCCAAAATCATTAAACTTTCTCTTGGTAGTTTGAGATTTGGTAGTCCTTTAACTTTTTCTTTGATTCTTTTGATTGCCTATGTCATTTCATTAGCCCATGGGCTTGAGTCTTTTCTTAACCTTTTTTGTAATATTTTCCTATCTTTGGTCTAATCTTTATAAAAATGGAGAGCGGTAATTCAGAGATCCAAGGAATCTCTATAATTGATTTTTGTCTTTTATTTCATCTGGGAATATTTTTAAAGACTACAAAATATGAGGTTGCAATGCAATCTTATTTTGACATATATTTAACTCAAGAAATTCTATCTCTATCTTGCCTATCTACATTTTCTTATCACTTAAAACCAACCCATTTTGGTTACAAAGATAAGCAAATTCTTGCAAATGTATAAGATGACTATTTAAATCTTTTGAAAGAACTAATATATCATCAATATAGATAGCAAAATGCTTAGCAGAGCCAAATATTCCATCCATCCTTTTTTGAAATTCAGAGGGAGAATTTGTTAGGCCAAAAGGCATAACATTCCATTCATAATACCTATCTAAGACTGGCAAGACAAATGCAGTTTTATAAGTATCTTTAGGTTCTATTGCAATTTGCCAAAATATGATTTTCAAGTCAAACTTAGAGAAAATGGAACATTCCTTTAGCTTGTTGATAAGAACAGTCTTGTTAGGAATTGGATGCTTGATAGGTATAAGCCAATCATTGAGATTTTTATAATTTATTACCAATCTCATTTTCCCTCTTTTTTATTATGAGTGCTTATTCACATAAAATGCAAGAGAAGCCCATTCACTATGGCTTTTCTGTATCAAATCCTTATTCAACAATTCTTTGATCTCTTCTTCTCCTATTTTAACTTGAGAAGGGGAGAAAGTGATAGTGATAGATTTGATACCTCGGGTATGATCAATGCCAGGTTTTAGATCAAGAGAAATAGTATGTTTACACTTATCCCAAAACCTTCTAGGATCATTATAACAAAATCCTTTGATCTTTGTTATGACAGTATTCAGGACATATCTTCTCTTTTGAAAATCTTGTACTTTTTTGTAAATCTTCATCTGTAGTTTCCTATCATCTTCTTCATGGGGTCTTGTGGCAATTCTTACAGTTGCATGGGTTTTTCTGAGAATTTGGTGTTCATTACCAAAGAAGGTTAAAGATAAGTATGTGCTATGAATAGTATAAGGCATAAATTGATTTCGGGAGTTCATTCCTAGAATAATATCTGTCAACATCTTATCAAACATTCATAATTTTACATATGCCTTAATGTCATTTGTTTCAAGTAGTACCCTAGGAACAAATTTATTTATAGTAGTCCTTGACCTGTTGATAGGGATAAAATCTAATGAAGCATCTTGCCATAAGTAATCTGGGCTAGCTCCATGCTTTGCAATACTCATATTTGCTCCAGTATCGATTAAACACTCTCAGGTCAATAAGCCATTGTTTGGATCAATGATGTTTAATGAGATAATGATTTCTTTTTGTTCTCTAGCATAGAAACATCCTTGGTTAGGAGAAACTTCTTCAGGGTTGTTCTCCTCTATAGAATCTTTAGAATTTTTTTTTAATTCATTAATATCTTGAGAAGCAGATTCTATTTTTGATTTTATAGCTCTAAGGATTTCAACAGGAGGCTTTTGGTATCTTATCAGGGTCTTTGTGTTTGGATTCTTAGGCTGAGCTTTTTATTTTCTATTCCATTTCTATTGTGCATATAACATTGGGTTGTCATGAAAGTCAACATGTTGCAATGCTTTGCCCTTAGGGTCCCCATGTGTGCTTTGTAATTGGGTAAGCTCATCTTGATAGATAGGGATGCGATGGAGAGGGGGCTTATGGTTCTAGAGTAGATATTCTAGATGTTGCATCTGGGCTTCGAGATCAAAACTAGACATCATATTATAATAGTAGAGTTCAGTCTTAGAGTTATCAGAAGAAGATAGTTCTTCAAATTGATTTACTTGATTTTCATTTTCACTAGAATATATATCATTTTTAGTGGGTATTAAATAAACATCATCATCTGATGGAGTATTTTCCCCCTTACCTTCAGAATAAGTTATACCAGTTGCAACACCCTTACCTTCAGCGCCCTAGATTAATCGCATAGGTGCACAAGCTAAAGTGCCTTCACAACCATTACACCTAAAGAAGGTCATGTAGAAGGAGTAAGTGCCCCAAACTAGTGTACCAACATTAGAATAACCAACCATTCTAAATCCACAACCAAAGGGATCCCAAGTTCCTTTCAACATAGTAGAACACATGATGAAGACCAGCCTCAATGTTATAATGTGGGACACGCTTACCATTCTAACTCAATAGAATCTATTACAGGATGTGCTAAAAGGGTTCTAGGAGTGTCATGTCCCCGGATTGGCACCTACCACTTTTACAAGCTTGTGGCAACCAAAAGAAGAAGTGTAGGTGTGTAATGTCAACAGTAAGTTACCCCCATTCTATGTTTCCTTAATCATTGACCTACATTTATTACATAACTACATGATCAACTCCATCATAAGTAGTTTGGTATGCCAAAGAAGATCGTAGACACACTTGACATTACGTATGCCCCTATTTTTAGAAGAGTGATCTAGCTCGATGGCATGATAGTCAAGGTTGTAGGTATCATCAAGGACTTGAACCTTGCATTGCATGCATGCCCAAGCTTATCTATTTCAAAAAACATCATGGTCATTGACTTACCTCCCTACTTCACCATCTACCTCTCTTGAGACTTCATGGTAAAGATGGACAGATACTTATCTTTAGATTAGACATACATGTTACTAAGAACCAGATATGGGACCAAAGTGACTATTAGGGTAGAGCTTATATTCAAAATCCATGTTGAGCCATACACTCCTAGTCTATTTGAAAAAAATTGTGTGATGTTTGACCAAGAGGAGGATTCAACCCTCCATAAGGTTGTAACACCATTGTAAGAAACCCTAGATGATCTATTGGATGAGTGGGTGTGCAAACTCTTTGAGTGCGATCTATACAAAAACATAGAGATTGGACTTGGTACATACTACATCATGGCAGAAAATGCAATGTTGATCAAAATAATTAAGGTGTGTGACAACCTTGAAGGAGTATGGCAACTATACTTTGATGGTTTCCAAAGTAAGAATGGTGTAGGAGTTGGTGTTATACTAGTCTCCCCCATAAGGAAAAATACTTCCATGCTTTTAGATTATAGTTCACTTTCAGGAACAATGTTGTCGAGTATGAGTTGCTAATTCAAGACCTTCAGCTTGTGTAGAACTAGGGGATTAAGAAATTGCATGCACTGGGTGATAGCAAGCTAGTTGTCAACCAAGTTAGAGTGCAAAGCATGACTAAGAATGCCTTGATGAGAGCCTATAAACATAGAGTGTGGGATATGATTGAGGGCTTCAATGCATTTAATAAAATTTTCATACCAAGTGCACAAAATGTTGATACAAATAGGATTGTGACTATAGGTGCATAGTATGACATCCCACTTGAGATCTCATATGACCTTATGAAGGAGTCTAAATAACTCATCAAGCTTGTGGTTAGAATAGTAGTTCCTGATAACATGGAGAATTGACAAGTGTTAAAAAGTGATGAATAAATCATTAACTTCCTAAAGGATGAGGTAGAGTTTTACACCATGAACCAAGTGTAGCTACAAGCCCAATATAAAGATTAATTCATCCAATTGAAAGGAAATGAATTGCCAAAGGTATTGGTCACCCTAGAAAATATCTTTGATTCTAGTGACCAATTCAAAGGAGAAAGGTGTTGTATAACAACTGTTGTAGTGTAAAATTGTACCCTTGTGGGAGAGTTTTTTTGGCTCTCTCATTCCTAGCTACAATATTGGAACAACCTCAGGCTATGGGTATCCTATAGTGAGGTTAAACCTCTAGGATTTTTAATGAGGCTAGTTCCTTAGATGCTTCACTTTGGCTTGTTTCCCACACTAGAATCTATTGTTGATTAAAGAAAAGGGAGAGAAAAATAACATGAAAGGCAAATCTAAGCTAAGGATGGTGATGCACCAGAATAAGAAATTATCCACTTTTAGCCTAGAAACCTTAACAACTGCTAATGAACCTAACCAAGACACAAACTAATCTGATCCTATCTTAAGTCCATAAGCATAATTATTTTTTGTGGAGGTCAAAGGAAAACCTTGCAATTTGAAAGATAGAAAGAAATAGGTCTGTATGAGACACTATAAACTTGTGACACTTCAAGAAAGGCACCAATTTCTAACACTTCACACAACCTGTAAGGAACAAAAAGAGTTAAAGAAAGACACCTAGAGAATCTACAGATGATGAAAGGGACATACATCTATAAATTAAGCTCTAATAATGTACACTTGACTTCAAACCAGAATCATAAAAGTTTATCTTATTGCTTCAAGAGAGTGTTTACAAGGCAATTTTGGCAGAGTAATTCTATCACCAATCGAGGGATCTCTTTTCAAGCTCAAAATCCTCTATATATAGCAAAAAAAGAAAGAGATAAGAGGGGATTGCATGAGAAAATGGAGAGAGGGGTCATAAATGGTTGTAACCACCACTATGTCCTTACAACTACCTTGACCATGAGATGAGCCATCCAAGATCATCGTAAATCTCCTTGAGCCCCTTGTGCATTCAAGTCTTATTTGATTGGAGCTCAAAGATCCATGTCATGAGTAGCTGCATGTTTTTATCAAATGTAAATGATTTGATCTTATGCATTTAAAACTTGGCATGCTTCTTTACTTTGCATGTCTGCTGCTCCACCTATATGCATTTATTCTTAGTTTGACCACTTTACATGTTTGGACTGTGAACTATAGACCACATAATGAGAGTTTAAAGGAGAAATCCTCATCCTTTTCTGTTGATTGGCTATCAAAATCCCATGAACTATTGATCTCCTTACTAGTTGGATGGGCTTATGCCATTTGTCCCTAACTGATTAGCCTTCTGAATTTGCTAATTATTTGACTATCACTCATGTCATTGATCTTTTATCATGAGATCTTGACAAGTGTCAATCTCACAACAATCTTGATGAACCCTTTGATCTTTTGAATACCAATAGCTATTTCTCGAGGCTAAAGTTGATGTCTATGCAACTGCCATCAATTCCTTTAGATTTTTTTTCTCGATCATTTCCTATGGATGATTTTCCCAAAATAATTCATTCAGATAATTCATTCAAACCTTTTGATAAGTATCCCTTTGAAATAATTGGGATGGTCCATTTCCCACTTGAAAACCCCTTTTTGAAGGGAAAGTACCCTTCGAATTTCCTAAAAGTGACCCCCTTTTTTGAGAAGTGCCCTTCAGAGTCTTTGCAAGAGTCCCTTTGAAATGGTCCACTTTGAAAAGAGAGTGACCCTTCAAAAAAAATGTTATGGACATTTTATAAAATATGAAATGGTTCATTTCCCTTTGAAAAATAACCTTCAGGAAGGTTTGCAATGGTCCTTTTCTTCAAGGAAAGATACCCTTCAGAAAAGCTGCAATGGTTCCTTTCTTCAAGGAAAAAATATCTTTCAAAATTCTTGATTTGGTCCATTTCTAAAGAAAAGTTTCCCTTTGGAAATTTTGAAATGGACCAATTGGAAAATGAAGTACCCTTTGGAAAAGTTGTTTTGGATAAAAAGTCTGAAACAATTCCTTCAAGTAAGATATCTTTTAGGAATATTGCAAAGGACCCTTCGGAGCCTTTCCTTTAGACAAAAAGTCCAAAAAAATTCCAACATTTTAGTGAAAAGAGTTCCAAAATAAAATAGACTTCTTCTTTCTCTTCATCGGGTTTTCCTCTTCTTCTTACTTTGGGATTCTTTAAAACTTGCTCCTTTCACTACTTTGATCAACACAACACTTTCCTGCAAAGAACAAGACAAGTGATATAAGAGACCCTAAATCACCTAAACAACTTCACGACCTTTTAACCATGGATTATCCAAGGAATTTTAAGGGACCAATAACTAAATCACAAGACAAACTGGCATGATATACAAATTTTTTAATGGTAAGGGTGGCATTTTTGGCCTATGGGGTCAAAAACTGCCAACATTTTTGGCGACTCATAGGGAAGCATGCTTGCTATGATTGAAGAACCTAACTCATTGCTTTGTTTGATATATTGGTCATGGATTTACTACTCTTTTTGACAAGGCTAGATCTATTTGGAAACTCCCCTTGAAGCAACAAGAACAAGCATAACAAAATAAAGTTCCCAAGGCATTGGGAAAGGAAAAATAGAATAGAAAAGAAAAGTGCACAAGGCACTTGGAGGAAAGCATGAAATCTCTCCTAATATATACAAGGTTAATATTTAAAAGTATCTCCCTCCTAGATAAAATTAGACACTATGAGTATTATTCACTTGTAATAATCTAAGATGAAAAATACCTTGCTTTGGAGGTATCATAATTGGTGAACAAGGTAGCTTTATGGTCAATCCTTTTGATGTGCTCTCTAATGGATAGAATGGAACAAACATGTATCTGATTTAGACATACTAGTTCATGTCCTCCAAACTTGGCTCATGTTGGACTGTAGTGTCTTTTACAATCTTTGCATTTGATGGCTCAATTTTTTACTCTAAATCAAGCACAACATGTGATGGCTCCTTTGAATTGATGCTTGGTTGACTATCTAGACTTAAGCAGAAAAGCTCTAAATTATCCCAAAAGCTAACTTCCTCTTGGTCACTTGAGATAATGCCAAATTCAACTCCTTTTTTTCTCTGCTCACTTTTAAAGGGGCCATATGGTAGTTCATCAATCTACCTAAGGCCCAACATGTCATGTTCTTGTGGCTCTAAATCTGACCATTCTTCTTCATTCTTGGAGACATCAGTACTGCCTTCAATGGACAATTGATCTTGAGATCGGTCATCTTATTCAACCTGATTGGTGAGTTCATCCTCATACTCTAGAGGAGGAATAGGATAGTTTATAACCTCTACCTGATCCATGAAGTTATGGTATAGCTGTTGTCATACTTCATCTTGATCCTCTTGCTCATTCGTAACCTTTTCAACATGGTTAGCTAACTGACTGACTCCGTCAATCTTTGCACCTTGGTCATATTCATTTGTAGCCACACCAAATGGAAGCACTTGGGATAAAAGAAATCCTCTTTGCTCTTAGCTGCATCCTAAATACACACCTCTTTAAGTATGAAGGCATCAGTACTGCCTTGAAGCTCTAATTCATCAATGCAAAGCCATGCCACAATAGCTGGTCCAAACCTAATTTCTCCTCCCTTTTTTGGAGTGGACTACCTATCATGATCTCCTCATCATAGACACTTATGTTGTCCTCTTCAAGATGAAATTTGACTCTAAGCTCATCCTTTATTCCTTGAAAAATAGGCTCTTCCTCCAAGAGGGAGATGGTGGGGGGGGGTGAAGAAGTTCATTTTTCTTGCAGTTTAAAAGAGTGTCTTTCCAACTAGGTACTTTGAGTTGTCTCTTTAATGGTTCTTGAGGGAGAGAGAAAGAGTCTTGGAACTCTTATAGGGAAAGCTAATTAAGCTGAGCTAACACCTTTTTTTTATACTCTTCAACCATTAACTCCTCTTGAATTGGCTCTTAGATCACCACAACTAACACCTCTTCCTTACTCTCTATGCATTTTTGAACCAGTTTCCATGATGAAAATGTGTAGGGAACAACCACCTTTTATTCCTTTTGAATGAGTATAAGAGAGGGTGGTTTCAAAAGAGAGGGCATGACATAATTAGAGTCAAAGGTGTAGGAGAAGATCCATGGTGGGATGGTCTCAAAATATTGAGTGGGAATGGGCATAGGGGTAGGAGAGGACAAACTGATTAGCTCTTGGAAAGGAGAGGACACATAAGATTGATCTAAATGAGCCTACTAATTTTTGTAAGATATCAACACACCTTTTGAATCTTGGACAATGCTTCTCAACCACACCTTATTCTCCTTCTCACAAATTGCCCATTGTTCATTCTCACAAATTGACCATTTGTCTTTGACCAGTTGAAGAACATTTCTTGCCTCTTGTAGAACATGAATAGGGATGATTGAAGAAAGTTGTAAACCCCTACCAATCTCCCTTATCAACTCAATATAATTTGATAATGCTTGTTTGAATCCTGATAAGGATGTAACAGGATAAACATAGTCTTGACAAGGGGAATTAGAGGAGTGATTTGAATGCTTAGGAGGTTGATCTTGGTCATACGCAGGGGTGGAAGGGAAGCAAAGGCCATGATATGGCTGATAGGTTGTTTGAGGGCCACTTGGGGGGAACAGATAAACATTATTAGCCTGATAAGTGTGATGTTGAGGCTAAGCATACTGATCAAAAGATGGTTGATTATACATACCAAATAATGGTGATTAGGCACTTGAACTATTTAAACCAGTTGATAGATGTTCATAGTCACCATTGATGTTTGTTGAATGCCTCTAAAGGTTGATTGGATGAAGAGAACACCAAAAATCTTTACTTAGTGAACAATGTGGTCCCATCAAGTGTGCAATAAACTATTGTAGCATAGAATTTCACTCTTGTGGAAGAGTTTTTTAGGCTCTCTCACTCCTAGCTACAATATTGGTACAACCTCAGGTTGTGGGTATCTTGTAGTGAGGTTGAACCTCTAGGATTTTTAATGAGGCTAGCTCCTCAGATGCTTCACTTTGGCTTGTTTTCTACACTACAATCTACTACTGACTAAAGAAAAGGGAGAGGAAAAAAACATGAAATGGAAATCTAAGCTAAGGATGGTGATGCACCATAATATGAAATGATCCACTTTTAGCTTGGAAACCTTAACAACTGATAATGAACCTAACCAAGACACAGACTAATGTGATCCTATCTCAAGGCCAAAAGCATAAGTATTTTTTTGTGGAGGTCGAAGGAAAACCCTACAATTTGAAAGATAGAAAGAAACAGGTCTGTATGAGACACTATAAACTTGTGACACTTCAAGAAAGGCACCAATGTTTAACACTTCATACAACCTGCAAGGAACAAAAAGAGTTAAAGAAAGATACCTAGATAATCTACAGATGATGAAAGCGACATACATATACAAATTAAGCTCCAATAATGTACACTTGACTTCAAACCAAAATCAGAAAAGTTTATCTTATTGCTTCAAGAGGGTGTTTACAAGATGATTTTAACAGAGTAACTCTATTACTAGTTGAGGGATCTCTTTTTACACTCAAAAGCCTCTATATATAGTAGAAAAAGAAAGAGAGAAGAGGGGGCTTGCATGGGAAAATGGAGAGAGGGGCCATAAATGGATGTAACCACCACTATGTCCTTGTAACTGCCTTGACCATAAGATGAGCCGTCCAAGATCACCATACATCTCCTCGAGCCCCTCATGCATTCAAGTCTCTTTTTATTGGAGCTAAGAGAGCCATGTCATGGTTAGTTACATGTTCCCACCAAGTATAAATTTTTTGATCTTTTTCATTTAAAACTTGGCATGATTCTTTACTTTGCATGTTCGTTGCTCCACCTGGATGCATCTATTCTTAGTTTGACCACTTTACATGTTATGATTATGAGCTATAGACCACTCAGAGTTGAAAGGAGAAATACTCATCCTTTTTTATTGATTGGCTATTGAGATCCCATGACCTATTGATCTCCTTACTAGTTGGATGGGCTTATGCCATTAATCCCTAATTGATTAGCCCTCTGGATTTGCTGACTATTTGACTATCGCTCGTGTCTTGATCTTTTATCATGAGATATTGACAAGTGTCAAGCTCATGGTAATCTTGATGAAGCCTTTGATCTTTTGAATACCAACGGCTATTTGTTGAGGCTAAATTTGACGTCTACACAACTACGATCAATCCTTTGGATTTTTATTCTCAACCATTTCCTGCAGACAATTTTCTTAAAAGAATTCATTCAGATAATTTTCTTGAAAGAATTCATTTGGACAATTATTTAAAACCTTTTGATAAGTTTCCCTTTGAAATAATTGGAATGGTCCATTTCCCACTTGAAAACCCCTTTTTGAAGGGAAAGTGCCCTTCAAATTTCCTGAAAGTGACCCCCTTTTTTGAGAAGTGCCCTTTGGAGTCTTTGCAAGAGTCCCTTTGAAATGGTCCACTTTGAAAAGAGAGTGACCCTTTGAAAAAAATGTTATGGACCTTTAAAAAAAGATGAAATGGTTCATTTCCCTTTGAAAAATACCCTTCGAGAAAGGTTGCAATGGTCCTTGTCTTCAAGGAAAGATACCCTTCATAAAAGCTTCAATGGTCCCTTTCTTCAAGGAAAAAATATCTTTCAGAATTCTTTATTTGGTCCATTTCTAAAGAAAAGGTGCCCTTTGGAAATTTTGAAATGGACCAATTGGAAAATGAAGTACCCTTCAGAAAATTTGTTTCGAAGAAAAAGTCTGAAATAATTCCTTCGGAAAGATATCTTTTGAGAATATTGCAAAGGACCCTTCGAACAAAAAGTCCAAAGAAATTTCAACATTTTGGTGAAAAAGAGTCCCAAAAGAAAATAGACTTGTTCTTTCACTTCACTGGGTTTTCCTCTTCTTCTTACTTCGAGCTTCTTTAAAACCTCCTCCTTTCACTACATTGATCAACACAACACTTTCCTACAAAGAACAAGACAAGTGAAAGAAGAGACCCTAAATCACCTAAACAACTTCACGACCTTTTAACCATGGATTCTCCAAGGAATTTTAAGGGACCAATAATTGACTCACAAGATAAACTGGCATGATATATGAAGTTTCAAATGATAAGGGTGGCATTTTTGGCCTATGGGGTCAAAACCTACCAACAACAAGTAAAGAAGATATCTCTGCACTCATAGTTATCTTAGAAGGAAAGGCACTTAAAGCGAGTAAGGTTTTCTCCACACCAAAAATTGAAAGCTTCATTCAACTGAGCAAAAGGTATGACAACATCTTCACATGGAGCTACAAATTTCTTAGAGGTTTTGATATAGGCTTATCGTAGCATATAATTGAGCTAGATCTTGGTGTGTAACTTGTGTGCCAGAGGCAGAGGCCTTTTATCCCAAAGCTAGAGCCATTGATGTGAAAGGATCTCTCTAAACTCATTGAGGCTAGTATAATAATTCTAATTAAGCACTCCTCATGGGTCACCAACTTGGTATCATTGTGAAAGAAAAATGGGGAGATTCATCTCTATGTGGAATTTAGGGACCTGAACAAGGCTTCCCTTAAAGACCATTATCCTCTCCCACCCATGGAGCAGATCTTAAAAATGGTCACAGGAGCAAATAGATTTTCATTGCTGGATGGTTACTCAGGTTATAACTAGATTTAGGTGTAAGATTGAGATCGATACAAAATTGCGTTCACCACTAATTGGGGAACCTTTGTGTACTAGTGCATGCCATTCGATTTGATAAACATAAGCATAAATTTATAGAGAGCCATGAATATGGATTTTAAATAACTCATCAACAAGGTTGTCTTGGTCTACCTTGATGACATAACTATTTTCTCTAAGTGCAGAAGATCATTTGGGTCACCTGGAGCAGGTCTTCTAATAATGTTGAGAATTCAGAATATCTCTAAACCATAACAAGTATATCTTTGTAGTTCATGAAGGCACCCTTATCGAGCACATTATTTCTATAGAAGGACTCATAATTGATCTAGAACGAGTCAAGGCTATCTCATCTCTTCCTCTTTCAAACCACAAAAAGAGTCTCTAAAGCTTCCTAGGAAGAATAAACTTTGTAAGGAGGTTTGTGCCTGATTTTGCTATCATGGTCATGCCCCTCACTACGATGTTAAAAAATAACACTGCATTTAGCTGGGGCACAATGGCAAGGATAGTTTCAAGGCCATCAAATGCATCATCACACAATTATCCAATTTGATCAACCCAAATTATAGTAAGTACTTCATCCTTTATGCATTTGGTGGAACTGAAGGCATCTTTGCCATTTTGACGCAGTAGAATAGGGATCAACTAGAGCAACCAATTGTTTTTTCAGCCATGCATTAAAGGATTATGAGCTGCACTATAGTTTCATAGAGAAACACATACTCATAGTTGTGAGAGTGCTGAAGAAATTTAGGCATATGCTCTCCAACAATAAGATATAGCTCATGGTCATGCACATGAGTATCAAGGAGTTCCTACTCAACAAGGACATTAATGAGAAGCGAGCTAGATGGATCACCAAGGTGATGGAATACAACATAAACATCTAGGTCACCAAGTTGGTGTGAGGAAAGGGACTTTGTGAAAAGTTAGCCAAAGTAGAAACAGAAATAGAGAAATGCACAGTTCTAGTGGCACATGAAGAAGAGTGTACAAGTGAAAAAACCATAACTAATTGGGCATAGGACATGAGGGCCTTCCTTCAGCATAATGTGTATCTTCCTAGCCTTGATAAGGCCAAGCACAAACATTTTTGGTTGTAGTCCATTCCCTATTTTCTTATAGATGGTGCACTTTTTTGAAAGGACCTCAATGGAGTCCTCTTGAGGTGCATTGAAGTAGAAAAAAAGTAGATTTCTTCAATAATTCCATGATGGCCTCATGGGAGGCCATTATTCACCCAAGACCACTACTGTGAAAATCACATGAGCCAAATATTATTGGCCAAATCTATTCAAAGATGTGTATGCATATGTGTGAAATTGCAAGAAGTGTGCCTTCTTCATAGGAAAACAAAGGCTTGTAGCCTTACCACTATGCTCGATTCAAGCTAATCAACCCTTTGTGCAGTGGGGCATAGATTTCATAAGCATGATTAATCCACCATTGAGTGATGGGCATAATTTGATCTTTATAGCCACTGACTATTTCACAAGGTGGACAAATGCGGTTGCACTCAAGGAGGCCAATGAGACATCTATCCTCAATTTTTATGAAGGTGTTGTAACAAGATTTAGTGTTCCAACCACCATTATCTATAATAATGCGCTAGCCTTCCTTGGGACCAAGATCAATGAATGGGTCATCAAGCACAACATCTACTTGAGTGCCTCATCAAACTATTACCATTAAGGCAATGGTCTAGCCGAGTTCATGAACAAGAATCTAATTTGCATCATAAAGAGGACTTTGGAAGAAATCAGTGAGTTTGGCATACTAAGCTCAAAACCGCTCTTTGGGCTGATCGGATCACACTTAAAAGAATGTTGGGAAACTTACCCTTCATGTTAGTCTATAGAAAGGAATCCAAATTACCAATATCCCTTGAGTTGAATTCATTGGAACTCACACATCAGTTGGAGCTACTCGAGATTGATCCCCTTGAAGTAAGAATGACAGATCTCATGGAGCTCAAAGAAACTAGAGCACAAGCCACGTGCACCATGGAGCTCCAATAGGTGCAAACCAAGAGGGTCTTTGACAAAAGGGCTGGTGAGAGAAGTTTCCAGGAGGGAGATTTAGTACTTAAATAGGATGTGGACAGAGCAAAAGCTGGAAGACACACTAAGTTTGATGCAATATGGAGTGGTCTATATACCATCACTAGTTATAAGCCATCCAACACCTTCCAACTTGACATAATGAATGGAGAAGAGCTACCTATCCTAGTTAATGGGATTCATCTCAAGCACTACCTCCATTAACTCTTGTATATATTTATATATAAGTGGAATAGTTGCTTTTATTTCCCTAAGGTGTGCCTTACGCACCCTTGTTTTAGATTAGTTCTAATTCTTCTAAGTGCTTGTGTGAAATGTTTCTTAGCTTAATTTATTTCCTATAACCACCTTGGCATAGTTCTCTATTTTTCAAGGTGAGCCCCAACTCACTTTCAAGCCAAAGGTGCACAGATAATGCATCCATAAGTGGAGGATTTATAAGTCCCAAAAACTTTATGCCCAATGGATTACTCAAAAGCTACTAGGTTCCCACTTAGCAATAAAGTGACCTACAGAGGTCACTAGAAGTGTTGAATTTCTAAGTCACCCCTCGATCGATGTAGGGCCTCCCAAGACCCTATAGAAGATCAATGCACCTACGAAGTCCTTAAAAATTTAAGTAGAGATCACATAGACACTTCCCATCTATGCTTGAGTCCAAGATAGAGGTGCAGGTCTACACAGGAGTAGGAGGATGGTTCATGCTCACTAAAGTTTCCCAATTCATGCTTATGAGTAAGGATGTTGGGGCACATAGGTTAGCATGCAGCCAAGGGGCACATGAGTTCAAGGATGCATGTTCCCAGGTCTTAAAATGGTTAAGTAAAAAGAAAGCACAAGAAGCATCTACTAACTGTCAAAAGCACACCTAAGACCTTCAATCTTCATGCACACTTTTATCTAAAGTATTCCTCATTCCCATATAATATAGATGGTGCTTGCACATAGATTTATACACCAACACCCCTTTGTTGCATAGGGCATAACCTCTTCCACCACTACCAAGTGGCAACCTTGCATTCAATCAAACCCACAGGTTCCTAAGTGCCCAAAGGAAGAACTAGCTCTCCACATGGTGACACGACACTCATATAAAGTTGGTCCCTTTATAACACAGGTGCAAGTAGTACCATTGGCCAACCTAAAAGGGAAAGGGGACCCACCAATCAGTCATAGTGTAGGAATAGCACCAACCCTCCATGTGTCACATCTGCATTCCTCTTGCCTAACAACCAAAAGAAACTCCTTCAAGAACCCACCAAGATGACACATGCCACCTCATAGGGCCACATCCAAGATCGATCAAGAAGTGCCACGTGTTGAGTAGCTATCGAGTATAATGAAGGCTGTTGGAGGTAGTTGAGAGGATATCGAGGCACTATTAGAATAATTTAATGCAAAAGTGGCTACTTTACATTGGGACTTGAGTACACACCATCCTTTGACACCTATAGGAAAATATTCAATTTTCCAATGCATGCACATCTAAAAGTGATCCTTCCACCAACCTAGGTCCAATCATTGAATAGACTTCAAGAAGCATGTTCACAACACCACAAATGAATTAAACGTTTCACCAATCATCCAAGTGGTGCATTTATTATAAAACCAGCTTGATCTTCTATAAAATCTTGGTTCTTCTATTGTAAAAGGGTCGACACATTTTAGCAACCTCACGCTACTGAAATTGCCCTCCATGAACACTTGTATTGGTTGAACCTTGTAAATTATTGAGAATTAAGTTCACCTCTTTTCATTCTTCTAATGATCTATGTGTTATCTTGTGTTTGTTGATTCTTATCTGTGGATAAATGTTCATCCCTCTCATTTGTCACTCATCCCCTACACCTCCTCATTGAACTCGTATCTCACTTGTAGGTCATATCCTATGCACACCAGGGTCTGCATAGGTTTAGTCTGTGGATAATCTTTGTCCCTCTTAATGCTGCATTGTGTTCCCATGCCTCTATGCAAAGCATTCATGCAAGTAGAGTTACTTAGTAGAAACTATGTGTTATGTTTTATTCTCAAGGGTTTACATAGTGTCTATGGCAGTAAGAGCACTCTCTTTATTCTAGGCACATCACATTTTCATTTTCAACACTCTCTTACCTTTTCCCTCCCCTTTTCCCTCAAGATCCTAGGTTTAGACTAGCGGTAGGTTACCTTTCTACTCTTTAGGTCTGCACGTTGGTCTTAAATCGGGTGCACATAGAATAAAAGGAATCAAGCCTACTCCAAAGAATCATCCCAAGGAGTGCAAGGGTCCCATGCCTTGGGGACATTTCCATCATTGAGGTGAGCTAACCGATGCTTGCATACACAACTACGAAATAATACTTTCGTGCCTAACACCGTAGACTCTTACACCCTACGCAAGTCTTTCATGCTCAACACCCCACCGTAAAGCTTCCTTGCATCGTAAAGCATCCACAGGTGCATCTTTCAAACAAAAATATAACCATCACATAATATACATGTGGAGTGGTAGTGCCAATCTAAAGTGCATTTATGCATCTCTATATATTTCCCCTATTTGGAATGGGGGTAGCTTGGAGTGCTTGAATTTATAAAGTGTGGAGATGATTGAGGGTCTTCTATACTTGAAAATAGCTTAATTTATCATCATCCATATGGCCCAAGAGATCAGTAGGGGTATGTGCATATGTGTTGCATTTGTGCTCCTATTCATAATCCATGAATCCCATGTTGCAAGTAGTGAATGACCATTCTACAAGTGGCCAGTCCTCTGTGCATTTTTGGCATCCCATATAGCCCATGTAATAGGGCAATGTAAAAATAAGTGATTTATGGAATTAACACTTTACCTACAAAGGAGACACATTCTCAGACCACTCCATCCCATGCATTGGAGATTATCCTAGGTTAGGACTCCATTGTGTAGTGCAGTCTAAAATTGAAGGATAGTTTTTGGGGGAACCCAAATCCACCAAAGTCCCTTCCACCACTAAGGAGTTTATATTTCATCACGTTGAGGTCATAGGGAAATGTATCCCAACTTAACTTTATATTCACACCATCACTATTGTAGGCCCAAATAAATCATCCAGATGTTGAGTGAGATGAATTCCCATGGCAATGAGGTTGTTCCTATAATTTTCCTAGTGGATTGCGTGATGATCCATGAGACCCATCCACTCAATAGTAATCCATCTTGATCTCCATCTACTAGTTTGATTATTAGTATAGGCATCTGCTAAGGTATGGATATTTTACTATTGTAAGGCATCCTTCATTACCTTTGTGAATCACATATCATCTAAGATCCCATATATTGCATCCATACTTATATGAATCCTTGTGCCATCCCCAGGGTTCCATGCTAAGTAGTTCCCAATATTGTCAAAGGTTTGGACAATTGCTTTCCAGATAGTGTACTTTTTTGGATGTTGCCTTATCCATTCCATAATCAAAAGGGGTTGAATGTATTTGTGGAACACAATATTCTATTATAGGCCACCATATATGATCAGTTTCCACACACCTTTTATTGTGAAGGCTTTTGAGGAAGAGATTTAGATCTTTTATACCCTAGCCTCCATCAGACTTAGGTTGATAAATAGTGCTCCACTTGACCAATGGGATGTTGTTTTGCTCTTTACTACCCATCCATAGAAATTGTGTGCAAAGTTTCCTTACATTGCTCATTATCTTCCTAGGTAGATAGGCAAGTGAAAACCAATAAATCGAGATTGATTCAAGAACATGTTTGATCAAAATTAATCTCCCAACCATAAATATCCAACGGTTACACCATAAAGTGGTCCGTTGTTTTAGTTTCTCCAAAAGCCAAGACCAAGCTTCACATCTATAGACATTTGCTTTTAGATAGTAGCCCAAGTATTTTATGCTAGCTTCAAGGGAGGGAGTAGTGAAAGGCAACATCAAATGGATGATTTTTTTTGTGGTAATGGAGAGATTGTAGAAGAAAATGGTATATTTTTGAAAATTGATTAGCATTCCCGTAGTAGAGGTAAAGATCTTAAAGATCCTATCATATACCTTTTCTTCTTGTATTTTACCATTTACGAATATGAGAATATCATATACGAATAGATTATGGGATAGAAAAGTGTTGGTATCCATTTTAATACCCATAATATTATCGACATTATGTTCATCGATGATATGACAACTGAGGGCTTTAACAATGAGCAAAAAATGTAGTGGGGATAGTGGGCAACCCTGCTGTAAACCACGATTAGGGGAGAATAAGGTGGTCTCTAATCCATTGAGAATAATAGCATAGGAAACTAATTTGTAACAGTCCTCAATCTTGTTTATAAAATGGTGGGTGGGGGGGTTGAGGGGGCGTGGTAGAAACTGGTGGAAGGGGTGCAAAACTGACCCAGGTCAAAATGAATTAGAGGTGCAGACTTGGCTTTTGTTTTGATGGTGTTTCGTGTCTCTTGGGCCAATCCAATGGAATCATGGATATTTAGGTTGTCTAAGAAGCTGAATTGTTTGTGAGAGATGTGCTCTGAAAGAATGGGCTTGATACATGCATCAATGATCTTGGAGATGATATTGTAGATGCAATTACAAAGGGAAATAGGATGATAGTGTTCAAAACTGGAGAGGTTTGCATCTTTTGGAATGTTACCAATAAAGGTGATAGGGAAAGGGTTGTGGATTCTACCTGAGATATGTGATACTTCCACCGCCATTAGCAAGTCATCCACTAAATCCCAAAAACCTGTGAAGAATTCCACCATCCAACCATCTGGTCTAGGGGCTTTCCCTAGTTGAAAAGTTTGAAGAGGATCATGTAATTCCTCCATTTTGATTGGCCTAATATGTACTTGATTCTAATGATAATCCACCTAGCCATCAAAAAAAATTGTCATCACCATTATGTCCCTTATATTTTCCCTAGGAGGTTCCATGTAGATTTATTGATAATGTGTGATAGTTACTTTTGAAATAGAGAAGTGATTACATTCCTGGCCTTGGTTATCATGAATGTTCCATATTGCATTTTGTGCCCTCCTAGCCACCACACAATGGTGAAAGAATTTTGTGTTGTCATCGCCTTCTAATAACCATGTAATTCTACTCTTCATTTTCCATTTTGCTTCTTACCAAGCCAGTAACCTAGCTTTTTCCTTTCCAAGTTATCTAAGTCACTGAGTATATCAACCTATTGTTCATTCTAATGGTAGGAAACCAAACAATTCTAACTTTTATCTTCCATTTGCTAAAGAATGTGTTCGTTGCCCTGAAATCTCCTAGCCCAGATTTTTGTAACAAACTTTGTTCTAATAAGATTCTTTTGTAGACAAGCCATAGCATGTTTGCCTTGATCAATGGAGTATTTTACCCATGTATTCTTGATTAGTTCCCTAAAGTCCTCATATTCCAACCAATGTGGATTGAATTTGAAAGGCACAAGAGGCTATTTCAAACCCATGACCATTTCCAATTGGATTGGTTGGTGATCTAAAGAATGTTGTTTTAAGGTAGTAGCTCTATGAGAGATGAACTATTAGAGGAGGGTTTCTTTAATGAGGAAAAAATCAAGTCTTTTGGATATTCCTTATAATCCAGTGTGGTGATTTGACCAAGTGGGCTGCACTGTTGTAGGTGATGCATCCATCATTGTAGGTGATGCATCCACCAAGCTGAATCTATCCAAGTAATTCAAAAATAAGTTTGCCATGGGATCTGCTCTAGCTTATGATCCCCACACTTCTGTGAGATGGGTTGTGAAATTTAGATCCCCTCCGAGGATGAGATGTGGCATATCAAGTATGCTAGAGTTCCCAAGATCATTCAAGAAGTTTTACCTGCCATGAGAGGGCACATAGACATTGAGGATATATAAGTCCATATTATGTTCTCTTGAGTGGAAAGTATCCAGTATGTAGTTTTCAAACTTAATGGAGGTTCACATGACTATGTTATGTTTCCACCCAAGGGCTAATCTTCCAAAGTTGCTTGCCTCTAAATCAATCAAACCTAATGACATTAAACCATGATAAAAAAGAATCATAAATCAATCGAGCCTCTCCCTTATTTATATAGGTGGTGGTTATCCCCCCTCTTTCTCTCTCTATATATGTGTGTCTGGGGCACCCTTAAATATATAGACCAACCATCTATAGTTGATGTTGAAAGAGAGGTCCCATAATAGATTAGGGGCACTCGATTGATGATTGATCCTATATATCTATCTGGAGAGGATACCACATAGAGATTGGGGGGATTGATTCACACACACACACACATACACGAGAAATCAAGGGCCCCTCATTCTATTGAGTGATGTAGAAAGTTTACATTCTATTTATATAGGGAATAAATAATATATTGATGAATTGAGGTTCAGGACCACACTTGATTGATACACTGAATTGAGGGATGAAATTTGATAGAGAGTGGTGACTATGCAATCAAGAAATGATTGATGAGCACCCATACCCATCTCAGGGAGTCAATGATTTTCAAGGTTACATTGTATCATATGACATAAATTTAATAGATCATATCAATCAATCTATTTTATATTGGAAGAACATCAATGATTACTAAGAAGAAAAAGAGGGCAACACAAAAACCATTTGTTCAATGTGGAGTGCATAGACCGTACTTGAGTTTTTCCATGCTCTATATAAATAAGGGAGAGGCTCGATTGATTTATGACAATCGAACATAAATGAATGCCCATTTATGATGTGTGTTATGATTAAGTGCACAAAGATGGGTGAAAATTTTGAGGAAATTCTAATGAAATATCCCAAAATATGTACATGCTATTGTAATAATGCATATGCATTATGTTTTATAGGCTTTGTAAACACCAATCCTAGAACACATGCATTTTAAACATGTAAAAACTTGTACGTGATCATAAAAGTATGCAAGTACAAATATTTTTAAAATATACATGTTTTTGAAAGCATACATAACATAGGCATGTAGATGTTCGTAATAGATGCAAGTATAAAGCCTTATAATGCAAAAATGTGAACAATTAAAAAGGGCATGCGTGTGTTGTAGGGGTGGTTTACTAAAATCAATGTTAAATTGACATTTACATTGTTCTATTTATATACATTATACTTTACATTGTTAAATTTATATTTCTTGTGTTTTAAATTTAATTTATCAAGTATAATAAATTAGGGTCAGTGTGTATTTTTTAAAATTGGTCTCACAGTTACATGACTTAAGATTTGGAAGATAGTTTTTCAAAATCTAATCTAGTTAGTATTTAGTCATTTTTTAGAATTTCAGTATTGAATCTAGGATTTCAAGGCATAAATTTTACAATTGATGTCTATTTTGGATAAACATTTAGTCATTTGTTAGGTTTTAGGGCCTTCTAGATTACTTGCTAACATTTTAGGAATTTTTGGTTTGTCAAAATTAAATTTTACAAGTCAATGTACACCCAACCACTCATTTATATCAATTTTACTTACCATTAGGTCTTTTATAGGCCAAAAGAAATACGACACCATAATCATTTACAAGGGTAAATTGGGATAATTTGGGCCACATTTGTGTGTGCTCACCCTAATTGAATTTGAAATCAGGTAAATTTGGTGTGCATGGAGAAACATAGGTTGCATTGGTAACCCATACACACCCAACCACCCATTTATGCCAATTTTACTTGTGATTAGGTTCCTTATAGGCTGAAAGAGACACAAAACACCATATCCATTTACAATCAAGGCAAATGTAAACAGTTTTAGGCACATTTTTTTATGATCACCCCATTTCTCTCTAATTCAGGGAAAAATGTGTGATTATGGCAACGTAGGTCATATTGTGACCCTTGCACATCTAACCAACAATTTATGTTGATTTTACTTACGATTAGTTCCATTATATGTCAAAAGTGACACAACAACACCATATCCACTTCAAACCATGTATATATGAATAATTTATTTAATGTGTATGCATGATCACCTTAATTCACTTTGAATTCAAGCCAAAGTGGTGTGACTAGGATAACATACATTGCATTGATGACCCATGCACACCAAACCACCACTTTATATTGATTACACTTGTGATTAAGTACTTCATGTGCCAAAATCCACACAACAACACCATATCCACTTATGACTAGGAAAAATGCAAATGATTTGGGGCACATATATGTGTGATTACCCAAATTCACTTTGAAATCAAGTCAAAGTGGTACACCTAGGAAAACTTGGGTTGCATTGCTGACTTATGCATATCCAACCATCCCTTTATGTTGGTTTTACTTGAGATAATGGGGAATATAGGTCAAAAAAAAAAATAACAATACTATATCCACTTTCAATAAGAAAAATTCATACACAAACACATTAGGGAATTCTCCCTAGTTGCATGGTCACATTCATTCATTTTTAATTTAGGTAGTGTACCAACAACACTATTTCTATAACTTGAAAAAATCTCATGTTGATTGCTACTGAGGACATTGATGATATGGTTTGTGCAATGTTCTAAGATCTCAACTATTCTACCTTGAACCCCCACCTTTTAATATAAATTGAGATCTAAATCAATCGAGCCTCTCCCTTATTTATATAGAGCATGGAAAAACTCAGGTACGGTCTATGCACTCTACATTGAACAAATGGTTTTTGTGTTGCCCTCTTGTTCTTCTTGGTAATCATTGATGTTCTTCCAATATAAAATAGATTGATTGATATGATCTATTAAATTTATGTCATATGATACAAGTAATGTTGAAAATCATTGACTCCCTGAGATGGGTATGGGTGCTCATCAATCATTTCTTGATTGCATAGTCACCACTCTCTATCAAATTTCATCCCTCAATTCAGTGTATCAATCAAGTGTGGTCCTGAACCTCAATTCATCAATATATTATTTATTCCCTATATAAATAGAATGTAAACTTTCTACATCACTCAATAGAATGACGGGCCCTCGATTTCTCGTGTATGTGTGTGTGTGTGTGTGTGAATCAATCCCTCCAATCTCTATGTGGTATCCTCTCCAGATAGATATATATGATCAATCATCAATCGAGTGCCCCTAATCTATTATGGGACCTCTCTTTCAAAATCAACTATAGATGGTTGGTCTATATATTTAAGGGTGCCCCAGACACACATATATAGAGAGAGAAAGAGGGGGGATAACCACCACCTACCAGTGTGCCCACTATGTTATATATGCCCTATACTTGTCCTAATTATATAGAAGGGTATAAGTCATTGTTTACACATCACTCACACATAAATCACTAATGACTAATGTTATATATTTTATATCTATAAATTTATAGGGGTGGGGCCACCATTAGATATATCTAGCCAATCAAACACTCAATTTGTAAACCAATCTAGGGACCCTATCTATATATGGGATCTTGACCACCCTCTATATCTGGGGAGGATGAGGCCTCCCTATCTATAGATGGAGACTCAATTAATTTATTATATTAATCGAGTGCCCCTATATATATATGGTAACTTGCCTATCTATATATTTCTCTGAGGAAGGCAAGGGATGCACAAGGTTTGAACCTATAGTATTCAAATCATGGGCCTGACAAGTTGACTAATTAATCCACCTCACTTCATGAGATATAGGTATGGCCACAATGAATCGATGCCATATCCATATCCCATATCTATATAAGGAATGTCCCTACCATGTGAATGAATCAATTTGAATCATATTACACACATAATATGATCAGACCATTTGATTGTAACAAATAAGAATGACTTATATGGTGGCACCATATTTAATCAATGAATAATGAAACTATCATGTGACCACCCCCCATTGTATGGCTATAGATTTTCATTTGTATTGGGATAGTATATAGTTTAATTAACACAATATATATTGAGACCCTCGCCTACATATGGATTTAGATGTATATTTATAATAAATAGAGGTAGGGCCCATGTTTGTCAATGCTAACTACTATATCTAGTTCACTTTATCCATTGAATGAGTCTATCAATGATTGAATATTTCTATCAATGACCAATGCTACTAAATTACATACACAATATGTATGGTATGACCAAAGTGACCCAATGTGCATAATTTTTAGCATGGCATGAATGATTTATTTGATGCAATGCATATCCATATCGTAGAATATATTGATGTCATCTCTATATGTAGCATGATGTTGATGTGATAGATAACAAAATGGGTGTGGATAACATAAAATGATGGATAATGCATGCCCTATTGGTATGATAGTTGGTTTTTACTATTTGACGTCATTGAATGGGCTTCGTTATGTATGGGTTACATTGATGTGGTGGGCCAATTTAATATTATGATACAATTAACTAAAACTATATATCCTAACCCTTATCCTATCTCAAGACAATAACCATGGTTCATGGCTCACAAACAACTCATCTCATGTGTGTGTATCTCATATATACATGTGACATGATAGAGGCATACTACCTATAGTGTAACACCATATAGATATATGGGGGTCAATGTATCCTACCAATTGTTGAGGCACACTTTTGATATATCATGTCCCCATAGTTAGATAAGAATCAATATAGTGTTGTTGTGTTACTTTTGGCCTATGATCCATATAATCTCAAGTAAAAATGAAATAAAATGGTGGTTGGATATGTATAGTTTTCCATGGAACCCACATTGCCCCAATCATACCACTTTGGATTGATTTATTAGTGAATTTGGATGATCACACATATATGTGCCCCGAATCATCTGAAGTTTTCTTTGTCACGAGTGGATATGGTGATGTTATGTGGATTTTAGTGTGAGGGACTTAATCACATTGATGACCCATGCACACAAAACCAAAATCTATGTTACCCCATTCACACCACTTTGGCTTGAGTTTGAAATGAATTATGGTGATCATGCATAAATGTGTCCAAAATTTACCCTAGTCATAAATGGATATAGTGGTGTTGTGTCACTTTTGACCTATAAGGGACTTGATCAAAAGTAAAATCAGCATAAAGGGGTGGTTGGGTGTGTGAAGGTCACCAATGAAGCCTATATTTCCCCAATTACACCACATTGGCCTGGATTCAAATTGGATTGGTGTGATCATACACAATTCTACCCAAAATTATCCACATTTTCCCTGGCGACATGGATATGGTGTTATGTTAATTTTATCCTATAAGGGGCCTAATTGTAAGTAAAATCAACATAAAGGAGTGGTTGAGTGGCTGTTGATTACCAATAGGACCTAAATTATCTCAATCAAACCAATTTAGTCCCAAATTGAAGTGAATTGAGTTGATCATGCATGAATGTGTCTAAAATTATCTATATTTTCCATCATTTCAAGTGGATATGGTGTTGTTATGTTTATTTTGGCCTATAAACCCTCAAATTGTAAGTAAAAATAAAATAAAGTACTGGTTTATGTGTGTGTGTCATTAATATGACCTATGTTTCCCCAATCACACTATTTTGGCTTGAATTCAAAGTGAATTAGGGTGATCATGCATACATGTTCTAGAAAATATTTACAGTTCCATTTTCACAAGTTGATATGTTGTTATTATGTCACTTTTGGAAATAATGGAGCTAATCACAAGTAAAATGAGCATAAATTTGTGGTTGGATGTGCAAGGGTCACAATACGACTTATTTTACTGCAATCACATATTTTTTACTTGAATTTGAATAAAATGGGGCAGTCATGCACAAATTTGCCTAAAATTGTTTACATTTACCTTGGTCATAAGTGGATATTTTGTTTTTATGTCACTTTTAGCCTATAAGGAACCTAATCGCAAGTAAAATTGGAATGCAGGGGTGGTTGGGTGTGCATGGGTCACAATTAAACCTATGTTTCTCCATGCACACCACTTTGGCATGAGCTTAAATTTAATTAGAATGACTGTACCTAAATGTGCCCTAAATTTTCCCTATTTACCTTAGTCACAAATGAGTATGGTGTTGTTGTGTCACTTTTTGGCCTATAAGGACCTAATCATAGGTAAAATTGGTATAAAGGAGTGGTTGGATGTGTGTTAGCTTGTAAAATTTAATTTTGACAAATCGAGAACTCCTAAAAATGCTAACAAGCAATCCAAAAGACCCCAAAAATTAAAAAATGACTATATGTTTACTCAAAGTGGTCATCAATTACAAAATTTATGCCCTAAAATCCCTAGGTTCAATATTGAAATCTTAAAAATGATTAAGTATTGACTAGATTAGATTTTGAAATCTATTTTCCAAATCGTAAGTCATGCAAATATGAGACCAATTTTAGAAGATTCAAAGTGACCCTAATTTATTATATTTAGTAAAATAAATTTAAAGTATAAGGAATATAATTTACATTGTTATTCATTATACATAACATTTGTTTTAGTAACTAGGCTTGATTCTATACATTGTATTCACAAGAAAAATTATTTTTTGTTTTTGAGGTAGTTAAGGGGGGCCGCACAACAAAATATCCTATTTTTTTCAATTTTAAAGATCTATTTTTTAAAAATTAACTAAAATATATATATTCATCTATGTATGTGTGTGTGTGTGTGTGTGTGAAAAACTAAATGATCTTATCTAAATTTCTACCAAAGGGTTTCAAACAATACTAAACAATGCTAAAAACTGAGCAGTCACAGGGTTGACTATCTACTTTATTTTTCTAAAAAAGGAGCTCCTCTTCAAATTTTATATGTTTGACCTACTCATACTTAACCATTAAAAAATAAAATAGTTATTTAGAAACTAGACTTGAAATTATACAATTTATGTTCTTATATCATCTTTAAAATTTCGAGTGTAGACATCTCAAATAATCTAAGTTCATGTTTACATTTATATTATGTTTTAATTTATATTTATTTTATGAAATTATGACCATTTTGTGTCTTATTGAATTGGTTTTAAAGCTTTAGGAATTATTGTTTAGGAGATAATATTTCAGAATCCAATCTAGTAAATACCTAGTCATTTTTAAGATTTTGGTTTTTATCCTAAGCTTCATTGAGTGTAATTATTTCACCTAATATATATTTTTAGAAAGGAAATGGTATTTTTGTAGTTTTTGGGGCTTTCAAATGATTTTTTGATATTTATAGGAGTTCTAGGTATGTCCAAAAAAAGTTTTGCAAACCTTACATCTCTTAGAGATAATGAGAGCTAGGAGGATATTGACACACTAATTACATGCATCTTATGTATAAATTTGGTGTCTATATGTAATGTTTTAAAATATAAATATACTTAACATGAATTTATTATCCTTATTTTAGCATTGATAACACCATTTTTTATTTTATCATGATTAAATGTCATTAAATTTGAGATTTTCGAACGAATTAAGCCCTAGTCGGGTGAATTCAGATAGATAAAGGTCTATTTCAGGTAAGTCAATCATATTTGAGCATCATTTATCTTTTTTATCATGGTTGAATGTCATTATTTGTACAAATGTGACTGAATCATACTTGAATTAGTTATAGTGTGATAGATGAAGGTAGATTTGGGGAAAATCAAGCAAATTTAAGCACCATTTAGCATTATATGGTGATCACATGTTATTTGAGCTAATTTGAGAAAATTAGGCCATGATTATGTGTGATCAATTTGATGTAGGTATACATTAGACATATATTTAGCACCACATATCATTATTTCATCATTTGATGTCATTATTTGAGCAATTTGACCGAATTGGACCTCGATTACATGCAACTAGATATATAAAGGTAGATAAGGGGGAAATGGGTTATATTTGAGCATAAATTGTCAATATTTCAAATCATTGAATGTTATTATTTGAGAAATTTTGACCAAATCAGGATAGATTAGGTGTGATAAAATAAATTAAGAAGAGTTGGGGAAAATAGACATATTTGTGCACCATTTATCGTTTTCCTGTGATTGAATGCCATTATTTGAGAAAATGAGATTAATGAAGAACATGATTAAGTGTGATTTGATACATGAATATAGATTTGGGGAAAAGTGTGTGTGTTTTAAAATCATCTATCATTTTTTTTCATTTAATGTCATTATTTAAAATAATGTGACTAAATTAGGTCTAGACTAGGTACATGACTGAATAGATGTAGGTAGATTTGGGGCATATTGGGCATATATGAGCACCATTTGTTATTATTTCATGAATGAATATGGAAATTTTAGCATAATTGACCAAATTAGCTGTCAGGAATCTAGAACAACAAACATGCTCTGATCCCACTTGTTAGGATGCAAAACCGGAAACATACAATTGATTACCAAACTTCAAGCAACTTAAAATGCGGAAATAAACCAGATTCACCAAGTAACTAGAATTCAGAATAACACAGCATATGAGAGACAATACACAACTTGTATTAACACTTTATACAGAAAAGAATACAATAAAGAAGATGCCACTTCTTCTCCACCACCTTACAGAGGTTTCCCACACCTCAAGTGAACAGTAATTCTTCTCCCCAAAGCTCTCCCTCTCACCGGTCCCAACACCCAACTCAAATACAGAGTTGGTGTTCACCTCTCATGCTCCACGCATAACACAAGTGCTCCACGCACTCCACAAGCACTCCACGTGCTCCACAAGTACTCAAGGTACTTCAAGTAGATCTCCCATGAATCTGCAACAACCTGCAATTCAACAGACCATACTTATGGAAGGAACTTCCTTGCCTTCCTCTTGCTCTATCCGAGTACACACCTGTACTCCAAGTAGATCCTGCCTGATACTGCTCCCTGTTGTGTTGCTGTCTATATGACCTTGCACACCTGCAAATCAAACAATGGTTCTGCTCCCCTGTGAACCTCGACCTTGCACACACATACACCTGCAGATCAACGATCTTACTTACCATGTAGATCTCCTATATAGGCCATGCAACTGTGACCAAGATCCTACACTCCTGAAGAACCCAGCTGGCTCTCCAATCCAGCACCAACACCCCTGGTACTGTGGCACTAGGAGGAACGCACCATTGCTCTACCTCACACACAGAAGGAGCTTATAATTATGCTCTCTTACTCCCTAGCACTCTTTTCCAATACAACCATGAGTCTATTATATAGATCTCATCCAAACAATGATTAGACATCTAATTACAATAATTAGATCTGCAGCTATGAGTCTAAAATTAGCACTCATCATGCAAACTCTTGGTTCGTTAGCTCACTACCCGTAATTAACTCGCAGTCGAACTACACAGGCGACCGACGTCGGTCCCTGTCTGCCTGGGGTCGCCGACGCCGGCCGATATATGACCGACGTCGGTTGCCTTCCTGTCTTACCCTACCGACGCCGGTTGGACAGACCAACGCCAAACACTTCTGACACTTAGCAACTCATTCTGCAACCTCCTCCATGTCTGCATCAGTGAAGCTTTTAGCTCCACAATCCTAACAATCTCCCACTTGGAGATAAATAGCTGCACTGTACCTGTACCTGTACTCTGTCTAATCTGTTTCCTGGTTTGTATCCCTCTTCAAGCTCCAACCTGAAGACAACCCACCACACAACCTGTGATGTACCCCCTGTCATCCGAGTACCCTGCCACATCCGAACCTACAACACCTGTAGTGAAGTCCTGACCCTGCATAGCAACACCTGCTGCCGGTCCCTCTCAGAAAACCTGAGAACCCACTTCCCCGAATTGGCTCCTAACTCTGACAGCTCCCACTGCATGGGAATACTCAGGTCTATACCAGACCTCATGTGATTTCGGACACTGTACTTGTCCAGCCCTTAGTGTGCTCCGGCTCTGCATCCCGAACCTCGCCAACACCTGATTCACATCAGCTCCCACTTGAGACAAAATCACCCTGTGATCTCCATGCCTCCCATGTCAAAGAATTCCGCTGCTCCAAACTCCTCATGACATGCCACTGAACTAATCTTACCCTTAGCTCAGCAAAACCCTGTATGTACAAACTTGCTATAGCAAAACATACCGTCCACATACAGTAACAGAATGATGTCATGACCATCATCCTCCTGGTAAGTCAAACCACAGTAGTTACCCTGACATCGACTGAAGCTATGCTTCGTCCTCCACCTGTCAAAACCTGGTACCACTGTCCTGTAGCTCCTCAAGACCATATGCCTGGTCTTCCGTCTCACGTATCCGTTCTCTCTATTCTTCTACTAAGGAATCCATTCGTCTCTGTGCTTTCATCCAGCTGGCAAACCTACCAAGACTCCCGTCTGGTTCTACATCATAATCCTGCCTAGCTCACACCTGTTTCCTGGATCCTTCCTGCTTTACAATCAGCAACAAGTATGAAGAAGAGGAACACGAATTTGAGGGCCTACTTACGCCTTCAGTCCTCCGTATGGGTGTTTGAGACACCTTGACAGCTTGCTGTCCACCCAAAATCCGTTTACAGTGACCGACCTCGGTCACTCCACAGTCTGCATCCGACCGACGTCGGTTCCATGCGTCTGTACCTGACTACCAACCTGCCAGCGCTGGTGTCCCTGCTGCCGACGTCGGTCCTCCTGACCGACATCGGTCTTACATACTGCCGACGTCGGTCCCATGACCGACGCCAGTCTTACCCTGCCTGACACTGCCGGCTTCGATCTGCACATGACCGACATCGGCACCTGTCTGTTCGACGCCAGTTCCTCATGACCGACGCCGGTACCTGTGTTCGCCTGTGAGTGATGACTTTTTACCCGCGAGCTCCTTTGGATCAATCTCCATGTCCAAACTGCCCTGCTCAGATGTATCCAACCTCATCCACTGAAATCTGTCCGCCATCTCCTCCAAGAACACCAAGGCTTTCCAGTTCTTAAGCCTATCAAATATATCTGTCTTCCGCTTAAGAACATGCATCTCCTTCCTGCTCATGTGACCAAGCCTACGAAGCCACGTCTCTGCAATAGAAGAAGAATCAGTAATATAAACGAGTAGATAAAGAATACCTATTTTCTTACCACCAGCTAATTCAAGTGCTACCGCTGTGAGAGTTCTTGTGCATCTCTCATCACCCAATCTTTCTGAAGAAATTAGCCATATCTCCAAACTTGGGACCTGCATGACCTTCATCAACATCTGTGTGTTGGCCGCCTGCAATTTCAGCTTCACTTCCCCTTTGCCAATTCTTTGGCAAGGCTTACCAGCTCCTCTACCTGGGGCTGCATGGAAAGAGGCAACCGAATCTTTTATCCAAGATTCAACTTTATCCAAGAAACCTGCAGACACATCCTGTGCAACAACACCTGCAACATCTGTATCTTCAGTTTCTTCATGCTGATCTGTTACCAACCAACAATGTTCTTTTACCTGCTCTTTCTTTCCATCAGACCGTGAGTAATCGTCTGTGCTTTTCAACTCCTCCATTCTTAGCTTACTTTGATCTACCGTTGCTCTACTCCCACTCAATCAGAAACCCCTGAGAGTGCCCTGTAACCAAACACAAAACCTGCTTCCTCCAACCTCAGCTCTGATACCACTTGTCAGGAATCTAGAACAACAAACATGCTCTGATCCCACTTGTTAGGATGCAAAACCGGAAACATACAATTGATTACCAAACTTCAAGCAACTTAAAATGCGGAAATAAACCAGATTCACCAAGTAACTAGAATTCAGAATAACACAGCATATGAGAGACAATACACAACTTGTATTAACACTTTATACAGAAAAGAATACAATAAAGAAGATGCCACTTCTTCTCCGCCACCTTACAGAGGTTTCCCACACCTCAAGTGAACAGTAATTCTTCTCCCCAAAGCTCTCCCTCTCACCGGTCCCAACACCCAACTCAAATACAGAGTTGGTGTTCACCTCTCATGCTCCACGCATAACACAAGTGCTCCACGCACTCCACAAGCACTCCACGTGCTCCACAAGTACTCAAGGTACTTCAAGTAGATCTCCCATGAATCTGCAACAACCTGCAATTCAACAGACCATACTTATGGAAGGAACTTCCTTGCCTTCCTCTTGCTCTATCCGAGTACACACCTGTACTCCAAGTAGATCCTGCCTGATACTGCTCCCTGTTGTGTTGCTGTCTATATGACCTTGCACACCTGCAAATCAAACAATGGTTCTGCTCCCCTGTGAACCTCGACCTTGCACACACATACACCTGCAGATCAATGATCTTACTTACCATGTAGATCTCCTATATAGGCCATGCAACTGTGACCAAGATCCTACACTCCTGAAGAACCCAGCTGGCTCTCCAATCCAGCACCAACACCCCTGGTACTGTGGCACTAGGAGGAACGCACCATTGCTCTACCTCACACACAGAAGGAGCTTATAATTATGCTCTCTTACTCCCTAGCACTCTTTTCCAATACAACCATGAGTCTATTATATAGATCTCATCCAAACAATGATTAGACATCTAATTACAATAATTAGATCCGCAGCTATGAGTCTAAAATTAGCACTCATCATGCAAACTCTTGGTTCGTTAGCTCACTGCCCGTAATTAACTCGCAGTCGAACTACACAGGCGACCGACGTCGGTCCCTGTCTGCCTGGGGTCGCCGACGCCGGCCGATATATGACCGACGTCGGTTGCCTTCCTGTCTTACCCTGCCGACGCCGGTTGGACAGACCAACGCCAAACACTTCTGACACTTAGCAACTCATTCTGCAACCTCCTCCATGTCTGCATCAGTGAAGCTTTTAGCTCCACAATCCTAACATTAGCCCCTAAATAGGTGTGAGCTAATAGATGTAGGTAGATTTGGAGAAAAATGGCCATATATGAACTTTATTTATCATTATTTTATGGTCAAATGTCACTATCTAAGAAAATTTAACCAACATAGGCAAGGGTACATGTAATCACGTATATGTAGATATATTTGAGGAAGTTTTTGGCATATATGAGCATCATTTATCATTGTTTCATGATCAAATGTTGTTAATTGAGTAAATTTGACCAAATTAGGACTTGGTTAGTTGTGATCATATAGATGTCAGTATATTTGAAGTAAATTTGGAATATATGAGCACATTTTTTTGTTATTTTATGATTCAATGTCATTATTTGAGAAAAATTGACCAATTTAGGCCAAATTACATTTAAGTAGATAGATATTGGTAGATTTAAGGAAAATTGGGCATATATGAGCTTCATTTATCATTATTTCATGATCAAATGTTGTTATTTGAAAAACAAATTATCGAATTGGGCCTTGATTATGTGAGATCAAATACATGAAGGTATATTCATGAAAATCAGGGATGTTGGAGCACTGTTTATCATAATTTCATTATCAAATTTTATTTTTTGAGAAAATTTAACCAAATTAGGCCCTAATTAGGTGTAAATGGATAGTTTTGGTAGACTTAAGAAAAATTAGGTAGATTTGAGCACCATTTTTTTATTTCATGAGAAAATGACATTATTTAACCAAAATTAATTGAATTAGGCCATGATTAGGTGCAATCAGATACATGAAGATAGATTTTTGGAAATTTAGTAACACATGAGAACCATTTATCATTATATTGTGAATGAATGTCATTATTTGAGTATATTTGTCTATATTATGCCTTATTTGGGTGTAGATGTATAGATTTAGGTATATTTTGGCTAAATTATGCATATTTAAGCACCATTTATCATTATTTTGTGTTAACTATCATTATTTGAGAAAAATTCACTATATTAAGTGAAATTAGATAAATATATGTGGATTTGAGGAATTTTTTTCCATATATGAGAACCATTTATCTTTATTGTGTGATCTAATGTCATTAATTAAGAAATTTTGACTAAGATATTAGGCTAGATTAGATGTGATCAGACTGATGTTGGTAGATTTCAATGAAATTGGCCATATATGAGCACCATTTATTGTTATTTCATGATCAAATGTCATTATTTGAGTAAAGTTGACTAAATTAGGGTGTGATTAGCTACTTTCATATACATGAAGGTAGATTTGTAAAAAAATAAGCATGTTTGAACACTATTTTTGTATTTCATGGTCAAATGTCATTATTTGAGAAAATTAGAATGGATTATAATGGCTTTAATTAGGTATGAACACCTATTTAGTTATACCCAATCGAGGCTTAATTCAATGAAAATTTCTCAAAAAATGACATTTGATAATGATAAAAGGATAAATGGTGCTATTTTGTGTTAAATTGGGACTAATCAAGTAACATTAACTAAATATATTTTTTAGAACATTATATAGACACCAAATATGTATTTAAGATACATTTAATTTATGTGTATGCAAGTTTGTGTGTCAATATCCACTTAGCTCTCATTATCTTTGAAAGATACGAGGTTTGGAAAAATCAATTTTTACAAACGTAAAAGGCCTGTAAACATCAAAAATCAATATAAAAGGCTCAACAACATAAAAAATGACCATTAGTTTTACTAAAATAGACACTGGGTGTAAAAATCACAGGCAAAAAAACCTTATGTTCAATACCAAAATCCTAAGCATTACTAAGTACTAACTATATTGGATTTTAAACACTATCTCCTAAATGGTAACTATTAGCCAAAATTTGGCTACCATGAATGAGTATCATTCAAAACTTTGATGTACTTGATCTTAACTTTTTTGATACCCATTATGAAGATCGTGTATTGGTCATTTTGATTTAGGATGATAGGTAATGTGTCTTCCTTGGTAACTTACAAGGTCTTCTAGGATGGTCTAGTGAGTAGTAGGGTTAAGTCACTTTGTCTTGTCATCAAATGGTCATTCTTTGAAATCTTTTCATGTGTTTAGCATTGTTTAAGGTAAGTTTGATAAATTTAAGGTTAAGTGTGAAGTCATGTCAATGAGGAATCATGCTTAAGGAGGCAAGATGGTGACCCTTCAAAGAGCAACCATGATCTAAAGCTAACCAAACTAACCAAAGAGAAAAATTAGTAAGTTGATCACATTGTATTTTCAAGTAAATTGGAGAGATTTAGGTGGTTTTGATAACATTAAGGTATTTCATATACTTTAGTTTCATTATACATTCCAATGTTGAGATGATACTTTCTAGGAAAGAGTAAATGTGAAAGTTGTATCATGGAATATGGGTCTTTTTAAGTCATATAACACTTGTTTAATGACATCATGTTATACTTATTCTTACATATCCTCTAAATGTCTTAAGAAACTACTTTCCACTATTGGAATCCTCTTTGTAACTGCTAATTCATCATCTTATAATGTCCAAATTAGGATTTATTAAAAGAGTTATAGGAAAGTATAAGTGTTAAATCATTTTGGCGTACTCCTTCACCTCTGTACAGGTCAAGAGAAGTTAGATAATCACCTGGGTCACCATCTCCAATAGTTCCAAAGGGTAAAACAGGCATATTCTTGAATAAAACATGATTTTGGAGGTATTTTATAGAGGGTTTCCTTTGATGGACAATGTAAAAAATCCTCAAAGGGCCCCCTTGGTATTTTTAGACCTAAATCCATGCAAATAATGGTGTTTTAGAGTTAAACAAGGCAAAAAATTACTTCTTTTCTCCATCGAGCTTCTTGACAGCCTCAAAAGGCCAACCAGTTTGTGGATGGTACTTTGAGGAGATAAAAATATGGATCCAAATCTCTTGGTGATAGGAGGGGACCCTAATTCCCTTTTAATTTATGGCATTGGTTGTCTAGTTAGGCTCCTTAAATTTATGAATAATCATTAAGATGTTAAGGGTACTTAAAGGTGACTCAAAACACCACCAAGGATGGTTTTCTCCAAATGCAGAGTTCTAAAGATAATGAATGAATGAAGATGATTTTTAAAGGTACATTAAACATTATTTTATCCCTATAACATCATGTTCTCTCAAGTTTCCTCATGTTCATGCTTTGAGTACTATCAAATAAGCCTTGATTTGCTAGTTTGAACAAGATAATCAAATTTACAAGAGCTATGAGGTGTGTTGCATATAGTGAATGAAATGAGGTTTTTATTAGTGGATTAAACTTAATCGACACCCCTTATAACTCTACAAACATCATTGAATGAATGGACTTCAAGGAAAATAGATAACCATGCATGATTAGTTGAGTTAGTTGGAACTTGTAGCCATGGTGGAGATAAACTTGATCAAATGTGAATGTGTTTTCATTGTCCAAGATATTTGAAGGAATGCAACATTTTCAGATATATTTGAAGATAATTATCAAGGAGGTTTTAGGTGACAAGCCCTAGAAAATAAGGGTCTTTCTTCAACCCAAGTTCAAAAAGAGATTGGAAACCTACAAGTTTTTAGACCTTTAGGTCAATATTGGAACTAAAAGGTCTCAATGGGGAGTGTATATGACCTCTTGAATTCATAATATAGTGCCATATTTCCTTTTAAAAAATTTATAAAACATTTTAATCCCAAACTGCTTAGGCTAATAATGAGAGAAGTAAGTCTAAGTGCATTCAAGGCAATGCAAGCAAACACAACATATGCTTCTACAATAAAATAACATCCATGCTATATTATTGGAATTCAAGTTCACCTTATCAAGGTTATATAAGATCTATATAAGCATCTTAAGCATCTATGAAATGTTAGACCTCAAGTCACCTTACTTTCAAATGGATTTGGAGAACCTAAAAAGAGGATTATGAGGGTGTCAAGTGGATATCCAATGTTATTTGAACCCAATGAAGTGATGAAGGAGATATAAAAATAATGATTCAATTTTCCCATAACGTTTTAATTGATTTATTAGGCTCAAAGAGGGCCAAATAGGAGAAAATAAGGTTTTCTAGCCTAATGACCACATACAGACCTGTAGCAAGAAGTAGGAGCAAAAAGAGTTGATGACGAGTGTTTTAAAGAACCAAAAAGGTGTAGGGGTCAAAATAAAATTTTATTAAAGTTTCCATATATACAAAATCACATATATAATATTTTATTATTCTATGTAATTCAATTTGGTGACCTACAGTCAAAAGGTCCTAATAACCACCTACATGTTGGTTATAGATAGATACAAAAGAAACACATTTTTAGTATCTAATTGAGGGTTAGAAAGTATGTATAGGGTCAAGAGAAGTGTTAAAAAACTCTACAAAACTTTTTAGAATAACCAAAGTGCCAAAAATCCAAAAGAAGAAGATACACCTTGAGAATTGCAGTTATGAATCCTGAACATAGACCTACACACCTACCATAGATGAAGATGAAATTTGTGTTTTGAATATGATATATAAGGATATTTTGAGTTTTGAGAGGACATGATAAATAATGGTGAATTTTTTTTGATCCCATATATTGAATATATATTATCCAAGAGAGATATTCTTAAAACCTAGTAAGGTAGTAGGCCTAATTGAAGACCTACAAGTCTGTGCTCAAGTTATGAAGAGAATGTGAAATATTTGTATTGATATCAGGGTTTTCATGGTTAGGGGAGGTGTGGAATATCATTTAATAATATCCCATATATGATATATCCATTATAAGAGGAAGAGAATACCAAAACAAGATTGGTAGGGTCAAATTAGCCTATTTCCTCTCAAACCCTCATTAGGAGACAAATCAATTTTTAAGACATTTGAGAGGTAAAATGAATTGGATAAATTAAAAATATGTGTTTCATTCTGATTATAACCATTACAAATTATAAAATTAATATTTTAATGACCTTTTGGATCAAAACAATCTCTCGACCTATTAGAACAAGTTGACAAAGTCAAGAATGGCCAATTTCCTCATTTGGAAGTTGAATAAGCAGGTGTATGGGAGCCAATTGTCTTAGGAGGTGTTTATAGACCCTATTTAATCCAATCTTATGGTATTATTCAAGATATTAGTGTCATGATCTTTATGAATCAACCTTAATGAGGTTATAAGACTAAAACCCTCTCAGTGACCTGATGATTGTGTTTTCCTTGTAAATGACTTCAAATGCATTTGTTTGGTTTTGAAATGATTAGGGTGGTCTCTATAGGTATCATGGGGACATGAATGGTCCATTTATTGGCATGTGTGGGTTGAGAAGGTGTGGAAATTAGCCTAGAAATGACTATTGTAGGCCTACGATGTAGGTTTTGGTGGTTTTTTATGAAATTTGACTGAGTAAGACCTAATGAGATACCTTGAAATAACCTATGAACTAGAGAAGATAGGGTAAGATATTTATAAATAATCATAATAATGTTTACAATGACTAAAAACCATTAATTGGTTTCAAGGCACCTAGTGGTAAATAAGTATGCCATCAAGAGCTCCTAGTAGACCTAATGCACTTGTGTATTAGTATTGAATGATTTTGAGATTGAATATGAGTGGAATGATTAACTACAAGGTGTTTTAGAGTTGATAAAAATGTGATAATAGTGTTCAAGTAAAAGAATAGGCCTAGGATGGAAAGATTGGCTTGTCATTGTTGTCTTCATTTGAATCAATCAAGTTGTTCAGTGAAATGCAGGTTCTTATCAATTTGAATAAAATTTCATGTATTGATCCTTGAACTCACTATGATGAGAGAGACATTGAAGTATCCTAAGAGGACATGGGAAGAATCTAATAAGTATGGTCAAGAGTGCCACATGTCAATACATAGACTTGTAACTCCTTTTAAACCAAGAATGGATAGTTTCATGAATGAGGTTGATGAGTCATCCAAGAAGGCCAAGAGTCACTCTACCCCACCATTAAGGAATTAGAAGATCATATTAAGTTTACATACATTGAGGAGATTTTCACGACTATCCTTTGGCAATTTTCTTGCTTGTGACTTGTTTTCTCATTCGATGACATTTGTCATGGACTTGTCCAATGTCCATTTCCTCTCTCTTTCTCATTCTCCTCTATATATGCCTAATTTTGGCATTGTAATGGATCCTCCACTTGAGTATGGTGAAGCCCTGATCCTTTTCTAAGCCATTAAATCAATAGATAAGCTAGTTTTACATTCTCTTCTGACTATATTTTAGTGTTTAATCATGAATGATTGATCTTCTCTAGTGTCATTTTAGTTTTCCTTGACATGTCTCATTCTCTCACCTATATGCAATTTTAACTCACTCTTGTAGGTCATATTAGGTTTTTTAAGTAGTCTTGTGAAGGCTAAGTGAGCCAATATTTCATTAGTGTCTTTTAGATCTCTTGAAAATTATCCCTCCTTACCTAATCATCATCCACCACCTTCATATTAAAATATTGATGTAAGAGGAGTAGATTAGGAGTAGTGTATGAGTGGATAAGTTCTATTTTCATTGTGTATTTGTAAATGTGCAGTAGTGGTCAACAATTTGGTGTATCACCTCTGTAGTTTAGTTTGCTTTCAATTCTCTGTATCCATTTTCTCTTGCAAATAATAAGCTTAGTTTTTAGTTCTTAAGTGATGCATCAAGGGAGATAGATATAATCTAGAGGTTCAATCCACTCTTTAGGTCACCCAAAACCTATGATTGTTCTCATGCTATCACTTAAGTAAAGAGGCTTAAACAATGTCCTTAAGGGTGAAAATTATATGATAATAGTTCTAACATGCCTGATGGGACCATAAATTTTATCCATTGAAGATTTATTGGTGTTACTCTTCAATTTACCAGCTTTTAGAGGCATGAAGACAAGCATCAATGGTGACTATGAGTTCATTCAACTAGTTTTAATAGCACAAGTATTATTTCAAGAAAGTACTCTTTCAATTTTGCCTTTCTCATGAGGTTTCATGGCTGAGTTTGGAGTGGATTTATATTTTAATCAAATTGGTGAGCCATATCAATTCTATGTTGATCCTTACCAACAACATGTTGATCCTTATTAATATCATAATGAGTTATATCAACCCCATGTTGAGCCATACCAGCCTTGATATCAAGAGTACCATTCTTCCTCCCCTCAATAACCTTACTTAGCTTGCCATCAGTCCTATATGCCACATCCAACCCTAATTCAACCTCCTTGGCAACCTATTCATTATTTTAAGTATCCTTGTTACTACCATGCTACCCCTAGTCAACATAGTTACATTTCCACTTAGTCTATCTCAAACTTCAAATAAACTCTTTTAGGCTATAAAAGGCATATGATAGAGCTTGATAGACAAAATGAGTATGTTCTAAGTGTCCCTAATCATCTCATTAATAATATAAGAGACTCATTATAAGTGGTTAAGAGTAAGTGGGAACCTATTAAGAGAGAGAATAAATAAAGGCTAACCAATTATATGTTGGACATAAGTGGCCTAATTCAATGCATAGAGGACAAGTTAATGGTTCATGAGAGGCAATAAGTTCATTATTACTAACCTCATTTACATTTTCCAAATCCACCTCAGCCCTCTTTTTCTCCACTCATTCTATCTTAAAAGACCAGATCAAGTGAGTTTCAATGTCTTCCAAGTCCTTCACCCCTTCCTGAAGCTGATGTTATCCATGAAGACCAAAATAAATCAAAATTGAAGTGTTTAATTTCTGCTTGGAGGAAAATAAATGAAGAAGTCTTGGCTCAAAAATCTATTTATCTTCCCCAAGATTCCCCCAAAAGGACCTTCAATATTCCAAGTTGTAATCAAGTGGTGGAGTCATGGGATAAACAAAATGGAAAAGGCTTAGATTAGGACATTGAGGTTAGAGAGAAAACTCTGTCTATTCAAGCACCATTCATCTCTCCTCAAGAACCCCAAACCTTCCCTTCATGTAATTATATCCAAGAAGGCATCCAAAACAAGAGAGAAGTCCCAAGATTTAAGAGTGTCTACCTAATCCCTAAGATAATTCATGAACCTATTCAAGCCCCACCCATCCCTCCTCAAGAACCCTAAATCTTCCCATCATGGAGGTTAATTCAAGAAAGCATCCAAATGAAGAAGGAAATTCTTATTTAGAAGGTTAAAGACCAAATAATATCAAGGTTTAAGGCATTGATTAGTGATTATAAGGAATATAATGATAAGCTCATAGATCTTAAAAGTTCAAATCTTGTTTATGAGATTGAGCAGCCCATCCTTGAAGAAGAACATGTTCTATGGGAGGCCAATGAAGAAGGTCAAGTTATAGTTTTAAGTGAGCCCCAAGGATGTTATGAGGAGGATACTCTAAGTGAATAGGTCATCATTAGAACACCTCTTGGTGAAGAGATAATCAAATCAAACTTTAAAGTTGAAGAGAAAGGTGACCTTGATGGAGTACACATTGATCAAGTGATAGTAGACCTTGAAAGATATAATCTTCCTCAATGTGAAAAAAGCTCTGATTAATTGATTAATAATTTCTTTGGAATTGATTAATTGATTAAGTGTATCCTAATGATTCATTGGAATTGATTAATAATTTCTTTGAGACCTAATAATGTGATCAAAGAAGTACAAACTATATTCCCTCCCAATTTTTCTTGTGAATATCTCTATATCAGCTCCTATCAAGCTAGGATAAAGTCTAAATGAGATAGAATCAAGTGAAGTTAAGCTATAAGACTTGTTTGAAGTCCTAAGAGAAAGTTACACTCTTTTAGAGGAAGTTTATGGTCTGATCTAGAATGAGGAAGGCAATTTTGTCAAGTAAACTAACAAACAAGAAGATGGTAGCTCTCTAAGATTGTCATTTGAAGAAGCTACCTCATTTGAATTTGATTTGTTTGATGTTATCAAGGAAGGATATTAGCTCTTGGTCTATTTGCAAACATTTTTTCACTATTGGAATAAAATGTAAATATATATTGGCCTCAACTTTCCAAGGATCAAGAGACATCTCTTCTTAAATATGGTTACCTAAGTATGCTGCAAGAATCATGGCAACCCATTCAGTTTGAATAGTCAGATTATGAAGAGGTGAAAGTTTATCATGTGGTGAAATTTGATCAAGTCTATACTACTAAAAGGGCATGTCCTATCATCTACATAGCTCAGTTAGAATCCAACAATGAGGATACATTACCTATTATGTTAATTGTAGAATATGAAGATGAGCCCAAACATTTCAAAGATTAGTCCAAGCATACACCCTTAATTACTCATGATTCAATCAAGATGGAGGAGGTGTAAAAGGTTTATTTTGAAAGAGAAGGGGTTGCCAAAATCAGCATATAGTTTCCCCTCTTTTATTCTCTCATAGTTGTCATCAAGCTTGTTATTTACATGAGTTTGGGGAAAAAAATTAGCTGCTTTGCTTTACCAGTTAATGGTTTTGTTTAGGGTTGTCTCAAGTTATTAGCATAGGTTAGTGTAGGTTAGATTAGATGTTTATTATCATGTCTTTCCTTTAACTGCTTTGTAGCACAAGTGTTGCATCTTGCTTTAGTGTGTTGATCTTGTTTTGTTGTGTGTTTTGGAGGTTTTTTAGTTATATATCCTTGTTTCAAAGAATTTAAAATTAGGTCTAAGGTCCAATCAAGTCTAAATTTGACTGATGTGTGAATTTATATCCTGATAGAGGTATAAGACAACTAGTCTAGATGCATAACATGCATGCAATTCTAGGAGGTCACCAAATATATTAGCCAAAATTTGGCTACCATGAATGAGTATAATTTTAAACATTAATGTACTTAATCTTAACTTTGTTCATAGCCATTATGAAGGTCTTGTATTGGTCATTAATGATCTAGGATGATAAGTAAAGTGTCTTCCTTGGTAGATTACAAGGTCCTCTAGGATGGTCTAGTGAGTAGTAGGGTTAAGTCACTTTGTCTTGTCATCAAATGGTCATTATTTGATATCCCTTAATATATTTATCATTATTTAAGGTAAGTTTGATAAAGTTAATGTTAAGTGTGAAGTCAAATCAATGAGGAATCATGCTCAAGGAGGCAAGGTGGTGACCCTTCAAAGAGTAACCATGATCTAAAGCTAACCAAATTGACCAAGGATAAAAATTAGTAAGTTGATCACATTGTATTTTTAATCAATTTAGAGAAATTAAGGTAGTTTTGATAAGATTAAGGTATTTCATCTACTTTAGTCTCATTATACATTCCAATGTTGAGATGATGCTTTCTAAGAAAGAGAAAATGTGAAAGTTATATCATGAAATAAGGGTAATTTAAAGTCATTTAACATCTCTATAATGACATCATATTGTACTTGTTTGTACACATCCTATAAATGTCTTAAGCAACTGCTTTCCAATGTTGGAATCCTCTTTGTAATTGCTCATTCATCATCTTCTAATGGACAAATGAGGAGTTATTGAAAGAGTTTCAAGAAAAGATAACTGTGAAGCATTTTTTCACACTCTTCCACCTCTGTATAGGTCAAAATAAGTTAGACAGTCACTTGGTTCACCATCTCCAATGATTCCAAAGGATAGAACAGGTAGATTCTTGAAGAAAACAATCTTTTAAAGGTATGTTGCAGAGGATTTCCATTCATGGAAAATCCAAAAAATCCTATAAGGGCCCCATTGGTATTTTTAGACCCAAATCCATGAAAAAATGGATTTATAAAGTCAAACAAGGCAAAAAACTACTTCTTTTCTCCATCGAGCTTCTGGGCAGCCTCAAAAGGCCTACCAATTTATGGATGGTACTCTGAGGAAAG
>JARHVA010001813.1:1647500-1752500 GCA_037957365.1 Torreya grandis | reverse complement strand
GACATATCAATATTTAAGACTTTTGAGAGGTCAAATTACTTGGATAAGTGTTGGATAAATTTATATGAGGTGTTTAATACCTATTATAATCATTAAAAATTATAAAATTAATGGTTTAATGACCTTTTGATCAAAGCACTCTCTCAACCTATTAGAACAAGCTAGCAAAGTCAAGAATGGCCAATTTCCACACGTTAGAAGTTGAATGAGCACATGAATGGGAGAAAATGGTGTTATGAGGTGTTTATGGAACCTATAACCTCCCAATTTTTCATATTGGTTAATATATTATGGTCTTTATCTTTATGAATCAACCTTAAGAAGATTACAAGCCTAAAACCCTCCTAAAACTCTCAGTGACTCATTGACTGTGTTTGCCTTATAAATGGCTTCAAATGCATTTTTTTAAAAAATGATTAGGGTGAAATATATAGGTACCATGGTAACATTAATTGGACATTTTTTGGCACGTGAGGGCTAATAAGGTACAAAAATTAGCCTAGAAATAACTGTTACAGGTCTAAAATGTAGGTTTTGGTGGCTTTTCATGAAATTTGATTGATTAGGATCTAATGAGATACTTTGAAATAACCTATGACTTGGATAATACAAGATAATATGATTTTAAAGACTCATAAGAAGGTATACAATTACTTAAACACCACAATTAGTTTCAAGACACCTAGTGGTAAGTAAGCATGTCGTCAAGAGCTCCTAATAGACATAATGCACTTGTGTATCAGTATTGGAGAAGATTTTGAGATTGAATAGGAGTGTAATGATTCCCTATAGGGTGTTTGAGATTTTTTCAAGCTATGATAAAAATATTCAAGCAAATGAATATGCCTAGGATGGAAAGATAGCCTTGTCATTATGGTCTTCATTTGAATCAAACAAGCTTTTTAATGAAATGTAGGTTCTTATTGGTTTGAAGAAACTTTCATGTCTTGATCCTCATCCTTGCCAGGATGAGAGATACACTAAAGTATCCTAAGAGGGCATTTTAATACTCCAAGAAGTATGTGCAATGGTGACATATGTCAAGACATATAATTGTAACTCCTTCTAAACCAAAAATTGATAGTTTCATGAATAAGGTTGATGAGTCATCCAAGAAGGTCAAGAGTCACTCTACACCACAATTGATGAAGAATAATATCATATCAAGTCAACACACATTGAGGAGAGTTTCATGACTATAATTTGGTAGTTTTCTTGTTTGTAACTTGTTTCCTCATGAGCTGACATTTGTCATGGACTTCTCCAAAGTCCATATCCTTTCTCTTTCTCATTCTCCTCTATATATATGCCATATTTTGGCATTGTAATGGATCCTCAACTTGAGTATGGAAAATCCTTGATCTTTTTGGAAGCTATTGAAGCAATAGATAAGTAATTTTTACCTTTTATTATGACTGTATTTTAGTCTTTAAGCATGAATGATTGATCTTGTCTAGTGTTGATTTAGTTTTCCTTGACATGTTGTCTCATTATCTCAACTATATGCAATCTGAACTCACTCTTTTAGGTCATATGAAGTGTTTTAATTAATCTTGTGAAGGTTAAGTGAGGAAATATTACATTAATTTCTTTTAGACCTCTTTAAAATCAACCCTACTTGCCTAATCATCTACCACATTCATATTGAGATATTGATGTAAGAGGAGCATATAAGGAGTAGTTAATGAGTAGATTAGTTCAATATTCATTATGCATTCATAGATGTGTGGTAGTGTTCAAAAATTTAGTGCATCACCTCCCTAGTTTAGTTTTATTTTAGTTATCTCTATCCCTTTTCTCTTGCAAGCAATAGGCTTAGTTTATAGTTCTTAAGTGATGCATCAAGGGATCTAGACCTTATCTAGAGGTTCAATCCAATCTTTAGGTCACCTACAACATAGGATTGTTCCCATGCTATCACTTAAGTGAGGAGGATTGAACAACCTCCTCAAGGGTGAAAATTTTGATGATAACAATAACTCCTAAAGCTCTGAAACTAATTCCATAAGATACAAAACTTGTTATATGTAGTAAAATAAATTTAAATTATAGTAGTACAAAATATAATATCAATGTATGTAAATTTATATTTTAAACCAATTCAATGCTTATTTCACTTTATATAATACACATATCCTTATTGGATATCTATTTCAAATAGATATTTAATGTAAATAGATGTCCATTTTAAATGGATAATCATTTTATTTGGATATCTGTTTCCTTGTTCACATTCTTTTACCTCAAATTTTGCTTCAGTTTTGCCTTAGTTTTAGGCATGTATACCCAAGCCTAAATTTATTTATATAGCACATGATCATAATACAATTTCTTGAAGATCATATATCTTCACCAACATTTTTTACTTATTCATGGTTGTATGTAAAATTCCAAATGGGATTTGTAAAGAAAATTGTGTAATTATATAATATGTATTTTTTTTATAAATTTAATTTAATTTAATAATTAATATTTATTTATTTCCTTAAGTGTATCTTAGAGGTCCATATATACACACATTGAAAAATTTATCATAAAATTTAACTTGTTACATGTAATTTTGAAAATTTCAAGTACCTCAATATTCTACACATTTTTTGATATTACTCACACACACACACACACACACACACACACACACACACACACACACACACACACACACACACACACACACACACACACACACACACACACACACACACACACACACACACACACACACACACACACACACACACACATTACCATGTTTTAATCAGTAGACAAATGACCTTTAATTTTTTGTTAGCGCTCACAATTTGTTTGCCTCAATAGACAAAAAATCTTTCATTTATCATAATCACTCAATTAAATTATGTGTATGTGTCTATATTTAAAAAAATAAGAAAAAAAATCATAACATTCCTTGTCATGTCCTCCACATAAAAACAAATAACATAAATAGTCATTTGTTTGATTCAAACAAGGCTTGGAAGATAAGTGCTTAATTTTTATTAACCTAGTACAAGATAAGATGTGATACATGTGAATTGATAATATTAATTGACCAATTTTTATTAATCTAAAAAAATAAAATTTAGGATTGTAAAATATATTTAAAATTCTACAAAATTACTTCTTGTATTTTAGGTACGCTTATATTTTTCAAAATTTATTACAACTTTATACCTCCTTTTGACCCCTCATTAGCTTTCACTCACCAATATACAGCCTATTATGTTATGATAATTAATGAAACTATATTCTCTTTGACAAAATGCAACCCTTATTTTGTATAAGTTTGTATCCATAATACTTTAGCAAATAGAATGTGGAATAAGGGTAGAGTATGTAAGATCCTTGACAACTATGTGATAAATATGTTCAATGTGTGTGATAGGAGATAGATTGATAAATTAATTATGGCAACATTTTTGAATTCAAATTGGACACATTCACACATAGTCCAACCATGAAAAAACACAAAATCTGACATATAAGGCACGAAGAAACATGGTAAAATGGCACAAAAATTTGACCACTTTCATATTGTATGATGGAGGTCATGACAACTTTTAGACTATTATAAAAATAGGAAAGTTAAAAAAAATCATGAAACATAGATGAAAATGAACTTGAGAGTGTATGCACGGGCTAGGATTAACTTACACCTATCCTATCTCAATAGACTTAGAATTAAAGAAGGTTAATTAAATAAAGCATATGATAGTTAGTTTGAGTAGTGACTAATGAAATATACATATATAGTAGAGGGTTTACTACATCACAAATTTTAAGAGGAAAGGGTCCAAATCCTAAGCCTATAACATAAATAAGTAGGTTTCACTATAATTTTATGAAATTAAATGATTAAAAATAAGAAATTTAAGTAGTTGTGAAATTAAAGTAATGTAAATATGGGGGGAAGGGGTTTAGAATGATACTAATTGGTAAGATGCCATGTTCAACCAAATAGGGTTCTGAGCAACCTAAAATGAAATATGACAAGTGTAAACAATCCTATAGCCATAAGATTATTAGGTGTAGAGAGATCCTAGACAAGGATACACACACATCCATTCACTAAACAAGAAGCAACATCTAACTACTAAGTAAATTAAGAAAAGATTATATGGTTAGAAATACTTATCGTGGATTCGACCCGTGGAACATCAATATCCATCTTGGTTCAAGTGGAGATTTACAAGATATGTTAAGGGTTGAAAACTTCAAATAGTTGGACAAATATCTAAGAAACTCCAAATAACTCCTCTATTGAATCTCCAAAGAATACAAAAAGATAAGCTTTATTCAATATAAGGTTCTATACCACAAAAATATTCTAAATATGACATAAGTTAGAAGTGTGAGTGAAATAAGAGTGAATATAGTATATTTGCTTATTTTGGAATGAAATATGACCCCTATATATATTTATCTAATACTCAAAACCATCCCTAAACATTATTTTAATGGTATTGTCTAGGCTAATGCAATTGAAAGATGTTGGATAACACAAAATCGTATCATCTAAGTAGATATAACACATATGTTAGGAAATAGGATCATAAATATAGTGGGTTAGCCAATACAGTACAAGAAGGGAGAATTCACTAAAAATATGGTATCGATCTTGTTGATGCCATAGGATATATGGAAATTGTCCTAACTTAATATGATAGGATGGAATGAGGTGAATGGAAAGATAATCTGAAGAATCTAGTCTGGTAGTAAGAATGATATGATCATAATATTGTAGCAACATCTCACGTAAATCACTATGAGACTACCCGCCCCTTCCTTAGTACACTCAAGGAAACCTATGTTCAACGAGTCACTAGAAGATAAAATTTTCAATAAATGACAAATGAAAAATATTATGTGTATACATATGCCCCACTTGAATCTCATCATGTGTCACAATAGTGTAATAATGGATGGCGATTTATATTCATTGGTCATATGAAGTTTTTAAAGTAGTCTTATGAAGGTTAAGTGAGTCAATATTACAATAGTGTCTTTAAGACCTCTTGAAAATCAACCCTCCTTGCCTAATCATATACCACCTTCATATTAAAATATTAATGTAAGAGGAGCATATCAGGAGTGGTTTATGAGTGGATCAGGTCAATATTCATTGTGCATTATATTCATTGGTCATATGAAGTGTTTTAATTATTCTTGTGAAGGTTAAGTGAGGCAATATTACATTAGTGTCTTTTAAACCTCTAGAAAATCAACCCTCCTTTCATAATCATCTGTAACCTTCACATTGAAATATTTATGTAAGAGGAACATATCAGGGGTAATTTATGAGTGCATCAGTTCAATATTCATCATGCATTCATAGATGTGTGGTAGTGTTCAACAATTTGGTGCATCACCTCCCTAGTTTAGTTTTATTTTAGTTATCTATATCCCTTTTCTCTTGCAAGCAATAGGCTTGGTTTATAGTTCTTAAGTGATGCATCAAGGGATCTATCCCTAATTTAGAGGTTCAATCCACTCTTTAGGTCACCTACAACGTAGGATTGTTTCCATGCTATCACTTAAGTGAGGAGGATTGAACAACCTCCTCAAGGATGAAAATTTTGATGACAATAATAACTCCTAAAGCTCTGAAACTAATTCCATAAGATGCAAAGAATCCATAACTTGTTATATGTACTAAAATAGATTTAAATTATAGTAATATAAAATATAATATCAATGTATGTAAATTTATATTTTAAACCAATTCAATTCTTATTTCACTATATATAATACACATATCCATATTGGATATCTATTTCAAATAGATATCTAATGTAAATAGATATCCATTTTAAATGGACAACCATTTTGTTTGGATATCTGGTTCCTTGTTCACATTATTTCCCCCCCAATTTTGCTTCAGTTTTGCCTTGGTTTTATGCATGTATACCCAAGCCTAAATTTATTTCTATATTAAATGATCATAATAAAATTTCATGAATATCATATGTCTTCATCAACATTTTTTACTTATTCATGGTTGTATGTAAAATTCCAAATGGGATTTGTCAAACAAATTGTGTAATTCATTACCGTGTATTTGTTTTAGAAATTTAATTTAATTTAATAATTAATATTGATTTGATTCCTTAAGTGTATCTTAGAGGTACATATATACACACATTGAAAAATTTATTATAAAAATTAACTTGTTACATGCAATTTTGAATATTTCAAGTACCACAATATTCTACACATTTTATGATATTAAACACACACTCACACACATACATTACCATGTTTTACTCAGTAGACAAATGACCTTTCATTTTTTGATAGTGCTCATTATTTATTTAACTCAATAGACAAACAATCTTTCATTTTTCATAAGCACTCAATTAAATTATGTGTGTGTGTGTGTCTGTATTTTAAAAAATAAGAGAAAAAACAACAACATTCCTTGTCATGTCTTCCACATAAAAACAAATAAAATGAATAGTCATTCAGTTTATTCAAACAAGGCTTGGAAGACATGTGCTTACTCTTTATGAACCTAATACAATATAAGAAGGGACATATTTAAATTGATAATATTTATCTACCAACTTTTATTAAACTAAAAAATAAAATTTAGGATCATAAAATACATTTAAAATTTTACAAAATTACTTCTTGTATTTTAGGTACGCTTGTATTTTTAAAAATTTATTACAACTTTATACATATTTTTAATTCCTCATTATATTTCACTCACCCGTATCCACCCTCTTATCTTATGATAATTAATGAAACTATATTCGCTTTCACAAAATGCAACCCTTATTTTGTAAAAGTTTGTAGCCATAAGACTTTAGCAAATAGAATGTGGAATAAGGGTAGAGTATGTAAGATCCTTGAAAAATATGTGATAATTATGTTCAATGTGTGTGATAGGAGATATATTGACAAATTAATGAGGGCACCATTTTTTAATTCAAATTGGGACACATTCGTGCATAGGCCAATCATAAAAAGCATGAAATCTGACATACAAGGCACGAGGAAACATGGTAAAATGGCACAAATGATCCATAAACAATTTTACCACTTTAATATTGTATGATGGAGGTCATGACAACTTTTGGACTATTCTAAAAATAGGAAATATAAAAAACTCATGAAATATAGACCAAAATGAACTTGAAGGTGTATGCACAGGCTAGGATTAACCTGCAACTATCCTATCTCAATAGACTCAGACTCAAAGAAGGTTAATTAAATAAAGCATGTGATACTTAGTTTGAGTAGCAACCAATGAAATATACATATATAGTAGAGGGTTGCCTAAATCATAAATTTTAAGAGGAAAGGGTCCAAATCCTAAGCCTATAACATAAATAAGTAGGTTTCACTATACTTTTATGAAAGTAAATGATTACAAATAAGAAATGTAAGTAGTTGTGAAATTAAAGTAATGTAACTAAGGGGGAAGGGTTTTAGAATGATACTAATTGGTAAGGTGCCATGGTCAACTAAATTGGGGTTTGAACAACCTAAAATGAAATATGACAAGTCTAAGCAATCCTATAGCCACACAATTATTTGGTGTAGAGAGATCCTAGACAAGTATACACACACATCCATTCACTAAGCAAAAAGCAACATCTAACTACTAAGTATATAAATACAATATTATATGGTTAGAAATACTTATCATAGAGTGGACTCGTTGAACATCAATATCCCTCTTGGTTCAAGAGGAGATTTACAAGATATGTTATGGGTTGAAAACTTCAAATGGTTGGACAAATATCTAGGAAACTCCCAATAACTCTTCTATTAAATCTCCAAAGACTACCAAAAGATAAGCTTTCTTCAAGATAAGGTTCTAGACCACAAACATATTCCAAATATGACATAAGTCATAAGTCTAAGTGAGATTAGAGTGAATATAGTGTATATGCCTATTTTGAAATGAAATATGACTCCTATATATATTTATCTAATACTCAAAACCATCTCTAAACACTAATTCAATAATATCATCTAGGTTGATGCAATTGAAATATGTTGGATAACACAAAATGTTATCATCCAAGTAGATATAGTACATATGTCAAGAGATAGGTTCATAACTGTAGTAGGCTAGCCAATATAGTACAAGAAGGGAAAATTCACTAAAAATATGGTATTGAGCTAGTTGATGCCATAGGATATAGGGAATTTTCATAACTTACTATGATAGGATGGAAGGAGGTGAATGTTAAGATAATATAAAGAATCTAATCTAGTAGTAAGAATGATATGATCATAATATTGTAGCAAAATCTCACACAAATCACCATGAGCCTACCCACCCCTTCCTTATTGCACTCAGGGAGACCTATACAAAACAAGTCACTAGAAGAGAAAATTTTAAATAAATGACAAATGAAAAATACTATGTGTATACATATGGCCCACTTGAATCTCATCATGTGTCACAATAGTGTAACATGGGATGGTGCATTATATTCATTGGTCATATGAAGTTTTTAAAGTAGTCTTGTGAAGGTAAAGTGAGGCAATATTACATTAGTGTCTTTTAGATCTCTTGAAATTCAACCCTCCTTGCCTAATCATCTACCAACTTCATATTTAAATATTGATTTAAGAGGAGCATATGAGGAGTAGTTTATGAGTGGATTAGTTCAATATTCATTGTGCATTATATTCATTGGTCATATGAATTGTTTTAAGTAGTCTTGTGAAGGTATAGTGAGGAAATATTACATTAGTGTCTTTTATACCTCTTGAAAATCAACCCTCCTTGCCTAATCATCCATCATCTTCACATTGAAATATTTATGTAAGAGGAGCATATCAAGAGTAGTTTATGAGAGCATCAGTTCAATATTCATTGTGCATTCATATATGTGTGGTAGTGTTTAACAATTTAGTGCATCACCTTCCTAGTCTATTTTTATTTTAGTTATCTCTATCCCTTTTATCTTGCAATAAATATGCTTATTTTATAGTTCTTAAGTGATGCATCAAGGGATCTAGCCCTAACCTAGAGGTTCAATCCACTCTTTAGGTCACCTACAATGTAGGATTGTTCCCACGCTATCACTTAAGTGAGGAGGATTGAAAAACCTCCTCAAGGGTGAAAATTTTGATGATAAAAAAATCTCATAAAGCTTTGAAACTAATTCCATAAGATGCAAAGAATCCATAACTTGTTATATGTACTAAAATATAATTAAATTATAGTAATATAAAATATAATATCAATGTATGTAAATTTATATTTTAAACCAATTCAATGCTTATTTCACTATATATAATACACATATCCATATTGGATATCTATTTCAAATAGATATCTAATGTAAATAGATGTCCATTTTAAATGGATAACCATTTTATTTGGATATTTGTTTCCTTGTTCACATTTTTTTCCCTTCAAATTTTATTCAATTTTGCCTTGGTTTTATGCATGTATACCCAAGCCTAAATTTATTTCTATATCACATGATCATAATATAATTTCTTGAAGATCATGTCTTCATCAACATTTTTTACTTATTCATGGTGTATGTAAAATTTCAAATGGGATTTGTCAAGTAAATTGTGTAGCTCTATACTATGTATTATTTTTAGAAATTTAATTTAATTTAATAATTATATTGATTTATTTCCTTAAGTGTATCTTATAGGTCTATATATACACACATTTAAAAAATTATTATAAAATTTAACTTGTTACATGTAATTTTGAAAATTTTAAGTACCACAATATTCTACACATTTTTTGATATTAAACACACACCCACGCACACACACACACACACACACACACACACACACACACACACACACACACACACACACACACACACACACACACACACACACACACACACACACACACACACACACACACACACACACACACACACACAGCCATGTTTTAATCCATAGACAAATGACCTTTGATTTTTTGTTAGTGCTCACAATTTGTTTAGCTCAATAGACAAACATTCTTTCATTTTTCATAAACACTCAATTAAATTATGTGTGTGTGTCTGTATTTTAAAAAATAAGAAAAAAAAAACACAACATTCCTTGTCATGTCCTCCACATAAAAACAAATGAAATAAATAGTCATTCATTTGATTCAAACAATGCTTAGAAGACACATGCTTACTCTTTATGAACCTAACACAATATAAGAATTGATACATGTAAGCTAATAATATTCATCTACCAATTTTTATTAAACTAAAAAATAAAATTTAGGATCATAAAATACATTTAAAATTCACAAAATTACTTCTTGTGTTTTAGGTACGCTTGTATTTTTCAAAATTTATTAAAAATTTAGACCTCCTTTAGACCCCTCATTATCTTTCACTCACTCATATCCAACCTCTTATATTATGATAATTAATGAAATTATATTCTCTTTCACAAAATGCAACCCTTATTTTGTACAAGTTTGTAGCTGTAAGACTTTAGCAAATAGAATGTGGAATAAGGGTAGAGTATGTAATATCCTTGAAAACTATGTGATAATTATGTCCAATGTGTGTGATAGGAGATAAATTTATAAATTAATTAGGGCATCATTTTTTAATTCAAATTGGGACACATTCGCGCATACACCAACCATGAAAAGATATGAAATCTGACATACAAGGCATGAGGAAACATGGTAAAATGGCACAAATGACCCATAAATAATTTGACCACTTTCATTTTGTATGATGGAGGTCATGACAAATTTTGGACTATTTTAAAAATAGGAAAGATGAAAAACTCATGAAATAAAGACCAAATGAACTTGAGGATGTATGCACAAGCTAGGATTATCCTACAACTATCCTATCTCAATAGACTCAAACTCAAAGAAGGTTAATAAAATAAAGCCTGTGATACTTAGTTCGAGTACTAAACAATGAAATATAAATATATAGTAGAGGGTTGCCTACATCACAAATTTTAAGAGGAAAGGGTCCAAATCCTAAGCCTATAACATAAGTAAGTAGGTTTCACTATACTTTTATGAAAGTAAATGATTACAAATAAGAAATGTAAGTAGTTATGAAATTAAAGTAATGTAACTAAGGGGGAAGGGGTTTATAATGATACTAATTGGTAACATGCCATGGTCAACCAAATGGGGGTCTGAGCAACCTAAAATGAAATATTACAAGTCTAAATAATCCTATAGACACAAAACTATTAGGTGTAGAGAAATCCTAGACAAGGATACACACACACCCATTCATTAAGCAACAATCAACATCTAACTACTAAGTAAATAAATAAAAGATTATATGGTTAGAAATACTTATCATAGAGTGGACCTGTCAAGCATCAATATCGTTCTTGGTTTCAGTAGATATTTATAAGATATGTTGTGGGTTGAAAACTTCAAATGGTTGGACAAAGATCTAGGAAACTCCCAATGACTCCTTTATTGAATCTCCAAAGACTACCACAAGATAAGCTTTCTTCAAGATAAGGTTCTAGACCACAAAAATACTCCAAATATGACATAAGTTAGAAGTGTGAGTGAAATCAGAGTGAATATAGTGTATATGCTTATTTTGAAATAAAATATGACCACTATATATATTTATCTAATACTCAAAACCATCCATAAAACTTGATTCAATGGTATCATCCAGGCTGATGCAATTGAAATATGTTGGATAACACAAAATAGTATCATCCATGTAGATATAGTACATATGTTAGGAGATAGGCTCATAACTGTAGCAGGCTAGCCAATATAGTACAAAAAGGGAAAATTCACTAAAAATATGGTATTATGCTAGTTGATTCCATAGGATATAGGAAAATTATCATAACTTAATATGATAGGATGGAAGGAGGTGAATGGAAAGATAATTTGAAGAATCTATTATGGTAGTAAGAATGATATGATCATAATATTGTAGCAACATCTCACACAAATCACCACAAGCCCACCCACCCCTTAGTGCATTCAGGGAGACCTATGCTCAACAAGTCACTAGAAGATAAAATTTTCAATAAATGACAACTAAAAAATATTATGTGTATACATATGCCCCACTTGAATCTCATCATGTGTCACAATAGTGTAACATGGTATGCTGCTTTGCTAAAAAAACATAACATAAAAATTGAAATAAAATAACTAAAATAACAAAATTTAAATGAAAGTAAATAAAATGAAAATGCATACCTTCACTTACATTTTTTATTGTATAAAAGGTTGCATGTTTGGTAGATGATGAAAGACACCCAACATGTAGAATTAGAGATGAAATTGAAAAATAAGACAAATTTCCATTTTTTGTAAAAATATTTTTTTAGCACCTAAAAATTATCTATCTTTTTACAATTCTAAGACTTGTTTTGTTTCATGAAAAGGACCTAAAAAATCAAATATATGGGAAAAATATAGAATGTCACTGTAAATAACTAAAGGCTTCAAAAACTAACTAAAAGTTAAGGATGATGATGGATGTTTTATTATTTTCTATCAAATATGAGAAAATGCATGGTTAAATATAAAAAAATGAAAGCGATGAAAAAATGACATCTTAAGTACGTAGATCAATTAAAAAAATATGTGAAAAATGATGATGTAAATGATAAAAATGAATGTAAAACACATTACAAAAGATAAGATACGTAAAGCATTGTAAGTAAATGAAATATCAATATAAGAAAGATCAAACAAAAATATGTAAGTGAAGATGTGATCTTATGTAAGATAAGTTTTTCAAATCAAACATGAAGAAAACATACAAAATTGAAAATAAAATGTAATTCAAAATGTAAGTCATACATGTCAAGTCAAACATTAAAAAAAAAAAAATGGTAGTATGCAAAATGTCCTATGTAAGATAAGTGAAGTACAAAAAAATGAAACAATAACATGATGGGTGAAATAAAAATAAAATCTCTAAGGATTCACAATTCAAACTTGGTGTTTGTTCTAAAATGTGATGTAGGACAACACAACCACCTAAATACATGATAATGAGATGGTGTGGAAAGAAAAGGGTGATGGGTGTTTATCAAGAAGGACCCAAGAACTTACAATGCATCTTAGAAATTAAAATCCAAGTGGTGTAAGTAGGAATATGTGATATAATAGGTATTTATGAGGAGGGCTCAAAGGTCTAACACTACAACTCACAAACTACAAGCCAAGGGCATAAGTAGAAGGATGTTATTAAGGATGTAATCATATAAAATTTATATCCATCATGGATATATCAAGGAATGATATGATGTAAATAATTAATGTGAGATGCCATATAAGTGATAAAAATACTTAGCAGGAATGAGACACACTAGATAAGTGGTCAAGGCTAAGAACTATCGACATCAAGGACCTAGGATACTCCAACTAGTGAACACAAATCCTACACTAACAATTAAACTATATATATCATCCCATGAATGCTATATGTATGAAAATTAAAATGGTCCTACCTTCCCACAACATGTTCCCCACTCCTCAAGACCCCTTATAGATTCATTAGCCTACTGTGAAGATTAGATACTTCTATGAGAAGACAGGTGGCACTAAACTGTAAGAAAATATAAGTATGTAATTATATAATACACCCCATAACCCATTTTATTATCCTAACTCACCCCAATGGACTTTGGATTTATTATGAGGTCAATTTTATAGTTTGAGATTTGACTAAGATAGGAGATGTGCCAAATAAAGATCATGTGTTTTGGTGTGATCTAACTTTTAAGATATAATTTTCATTTTAACATTGCCTTTTCTTATGATATGGATTTTAACTATTTTGTATTTTTATAATATTTCCTCCTCCATACAAATTTGGAAAATCAAACATGAGTGAAATATCTAGCTAAAACAAGAGAGATTACATTTGACCACTAGAAAGGATGACTTAAAGACCATGGTGTCTAAAGACTCCTAGACTTACCCGCAATTAAGTGCACAATCTCAAAACTGACCTTTGTGTGCCTTAAGTGAAAATAAATAAGATAAATATTAAGATCTTGGAAGATTCATCCATGTAATAAGGACGATACAATGGAAAATATACTTGTAATTAATCACAAGGGATGAGGTTATGCTATGATAGTCATATCACTTAGCAGTTCATACTAACTTATAAGGGATATACAATAAGTTATTATGCAAGTAGTAATCATCCCAAAATATGGGTAAATTAAATAAGGAACAAAAAATCACAAGAAAACTAAGGTAAAAATGACAAAAATGTGATAAAAATGATGGCAAGAAAACCCAAAGGTCATACCTAAGCTCTATAAGAGAAATAAAGGCCAAAATTAAAACAAAAAAGAACAAGAAAGGAAATAATGGTGAAATGAAAAATCATTCTAAATTAGGGGAAATTAGATAAAATGTAGCAAAGAAACATAAGGCAAGATAATCTAGTAAAACCTATATTAACAACTATGTCAAAGCAGAGCATGTGAAATGTGTACATATTTGTCTCAAAATGTTTCTTGAAGTTCAATGTGGTTATGATGGTAAAGAGGTGAAATTTTATTGATGGGTAATTCATGGTAAGGATTAAGTATCAAGAAGCAAAAATATAAAGGGTAGGCATCGTAAGATGTCCCCAAGGGATAAAATGAGAAAGGAGTTAGCATCACAAGATCCCTCAAAATGTGGAGTAGTAAAATGATGGGAATCTTAAGATGCCTCAACATGTAGATGAATAAAATAATGAGGATTCCAAGATGCCTAAAAAAATGAGATATAGATGGATAATTAGAAATAGAATGAACTGCATCATGTTAGCTGATGTAGTTTGGAAAAGTAGGGATAAAATGAACTATATCATGTTGTCTGATGCTATCAGATGAAACTAAATTGTTTGAATGAACTAATTTGATTTATCCAATGTATTTTGGTGAAATTGATTCATTAAAATAAATTTCATTGATCTATCCAATTCATTTTTATGAAACTAAACAATTAGAATGAACTGCATCAGGTTGTCCAATGCAGTTTGGTGAAAATAAAATTTTAGAATTCCTTAATTAGAGCACTGAAAAAATCCTCTAGTTGTATAATGGAATATCTAAAAATTTGATTATACCATTCTAGTGCATCTCTGGCAAAGGTTTTGGCTAGAATTTTGATAGTATCAAAGGTATTAGTTTGAACCCACTCCTTATATCTATTGCCAAACCTTCTAAGAAAGATAGCAAGATCTTTAGTCCCATCATATGTGATAGTTGGAAAGATGTTTCCAATGTCTATGGACATAATTAAGGGAGTTAAAATTTCATTTTGAAAACGTTGAAGCATTTTTTTATGCATATGAGATTGATGGATGATATTCCCATTGGCATCTCTAAGAGGAGGAGGAACAAAGTTTTGGTTTGGTTGAGTCATGATGACTTGAGGATGTCGACGAACCAATTTTAAAACGTGGTTTTGCATTTGAATCATTTATGAATTACATGAAGCTTGCATAAGGGTCATTTTTTGGACCAATTATGCAAGGACTGTGTCATATATAAATGTTTATTTTGATTATAATTATTTCAATTTTAAAGTGGAAGATTACCAACATTAGTCTTAGAAGGAATATTCCCAATAATAGTATTAGTTTCCTCAACAGTCATAGAAGATGAAGGAAGCCTATTAATAACACCACTCTTATTTCAATTTTAAACATTTTTATTTTAAATATTCTTAATAAGTTGGGTTGGATCACTAGATCTTCAGTCTGGTTGATTTTAACCATGTTGCATTGTGTTGTGTTAATACATGGTATTCTTGTTATTAGTGTAGTAAGAGTATTTTGAACATTTGTTTAATAGGTGGAACATAATGTGATGTTCCAACCATTTATTTTGATTTGTTGATGAGTTTACGACTTATATGTTTGAAAGGATTAAAATTAGTGTAAGGCATATGGGTAGTATGTTGTCATGATTTTGAATTTGCCTTTGAGGATTTTCTAGATCTACCATATGGTATGGGATATATTGAGATTGAGATTGAGAATATCTAGAGTTACTTTGGTAAAAACTACATTATGAAGAGTTATCTTCAATTGTGGATAAGGCAGGAAGGAAGAAATAATCTATTCAACCCTCCATTTATGAGTACATAGCAAATGTGATAAAAAAAAGGCACTAGCATCAAGTCCCTACAAGAGTCTGGCAGGTGAAGAGAACAATGGGAAATAGGATAGTGTAAAACATAAATATTTTAGTTTGGCATAAGTATAACTATTTCATCAAAAAATGTGTCAAAACACATTTTCTTTATTTTATATATCAAATTATAACTAGTGAAATCTTTACAAGGTGATGGTGACTAAAAGACCCATAATATTAATGTCTGCCACATTGAATATTTGTAACTTCTAAGAGAATAAAGGATCAAAGAATTTGTATGGGAAATTTTTTTATATAAGTACAAGATGGGAACATTTAGAGGAAAATACTTAGATCAACCTCAACGTTCAATCTCCTAAAGAGTAACTGCATATAAATTCTTAAAAACCATACTTTAGAAAGTATATGTTTCATATTGATAGTTACTACATTGCTTTACCACTTGTCTAGCTCAAAATTATCTAATTAAGTATAAATCCCCATGATGCTTCAATAAAAATATAGTTCTAAAAATTGATATTCTTGGCATCTGAAACATCTAGTCACACACCCTTGTTCATCATTAATCTAGGGAAATGGTTAATCATTACCTCAAATATCCTTTTTTACTATCTATACTTAGCCTAAGACATCTCAATCAAAATCCTAATATCATCTCCATGTGTTGACCTATAAAAACAAAAAGTAAGGAAATAATAATAGGTGTCCAACAAAAGGCATGGGCTATTTCATACCTCTGGAGATATAATACCATAGTTTTAATCTTAATGCTAAGGAGATAACTATATGAGTCAACAAATTTTAAACTTCAGTATGGGTCATCAACAATAGAAAAGAATATTATTTTTAACCTCATTATTATGGTTGTATATTATGCATATGATTTTAGAGAAAAAATAATAGTTGTCACTCAACAATACTAGGAGGCTCAAACTCATCCATAAAAAACATTCCAAGAATCCTATCCAAAGATGATTTTTAATTAGAAAAACATTAAAGACCATTTAGTAGAATTTTACAAGCCCAAAAGAAGAGAATAGTTGAAGTGCATACCATGCATAAATGTTTAATTATAGACATTGACTTTATTTTCAATGTAGTACATCACTGTATCTGAGTTTCTTCACAAAATCGACCTCCCTTTTCTTTGATACAAAGTATTCATTTTTTTTTTAAAACAAAAAGTGTCCTTTGTATCCATAAAAAATCACCAGCATGTGATGTCTATTGAGTAAGAGATAGAAACCAAAGCATCAAAACACATTTATTAAGGAGAAGTACTCAACATAATAGTCTTAAAGCTTTCTTATTATTATATGTTACTGTCTAGTTGGTTATTATGTAGGAGACATGTAATTAAAAGATTATATGTACTCAGAATGATGCTAGGAACTCTCAAGGAATGAATACTCACATCAAATATTTGGAAATTAAGTGAAAGTTATTATTTCAGGTCAAAATCTCTTTTATTTTGAATCTTACACCTGAGCTCATCAAAACTTGTTTTAATTTCCTTCTATTGAGCATTTGCACCTCTACCATAAAAACTAAATAAACATGTCGATGGTCAGAGAACTTTGACTCCTCACGAACATAAGACAACTAATTTATACCTTTACCATGTACCATAATATAGGATCACACATATAAAGTAAGCAATATGATTTAAAGTCTTATTAAAAATAAATTGAATATTTGAACTAAAATTGTAAATTATATAAACAATTATACATTTCATGGCAAGAGTATGTTTGAATTGATAAAATAACTATGGCCTTAAAAAATAGGATTGACAAGTGGAAGCAATTATTATGTTTCATCATTTGTAAGGCCTCTTCAAATTCAACCTTTGATAACTAGATCAAAGGTCTTTATATTGAGGATAAAGTAAGTTTATAACTTGAGTTGTATGCTAACATCTCACATATAACTTGATAGTCGAGCATGTAAGGAAAAATATATAGGGCATTTGATAGTTTATCATTCAAAATGTCTTTATAAGCTATAAATTTATGAGTGTCATAAAAGCAATGTAATTTTATCTCATTCACCTGCTCTAGGATCTTATATCAAGAAAATGCACTCTTGCAAATTTACTCACTTCGCTGTAAGATTTTAAAAAATCTAAAAAATTAAGACTACTCAAATGCATGCCATGCAAATATGATCATAAGAATGCTTACCTCAACAACCCATTAGGACTAGATGGTACCCAAGTTTTCATCAAAGTTCTACGCCTAGCCATAGAATCAAACCCAGTTTAAATTCAAACAAATCCCAAAAGCTTTGGCCTAGTTTTACCATCACTTTTTTGATAGGTAGAATAAACATTAAACTAGTAATCAGTTTAAAGGTTCCTATCAAAAACTCAAACCATGTTCATGGTTCTATGAGGCTTGAAAGACTAACAAATAATTTTTTCACTTCAAAACACATAATAGTTTTTACTTTCATAACTTTGGGCTATGACATGGAATTTTTTTGAGACCCTCATGATAATGAATAAGTTTCATAATTTGGATTATATATACTTTTGATAGGATTGGGTTATTCCACATTTTATTGACCTTATTCCAATGAATATGTTATCTATGTTTTGTTATATTGTACTATTATGAATTTATGCAAAGACATAAAAAAACATGGGCTCTTTAGTGCCCCTGATGTAGGCTTCTTGTTTATTATTTCATATCAATAATAAAAAAATTAAAATTAGATTATATCTTAGAAATTGAAAAGGTCAAATCCAATAAATAATTCAAAACATTTGTGATTTTTGAAGGATGAATAATCTATATGAACCAATATTAAAAAATTCCCTCTGGATCATGTACACCAACCAACTAGAATTAAATACCACCCCTAGTCAATTACTTAATGCATATAATTAATTCTTCCCATACAGGGATAGGTTTTAGAATTTATGGCTATAATATTTCTCATGGTCCCATTTTATAAGACAAATTCATTAACATGGTTCCTTTCATCACCCAAAAAAATAAGTGAGCACCTGATCCTCTAGCTTCGAATCCTACCAACTTATTTCCCCAATATGACATGGCACAAGCCTAAGAGACCAACTTGAAAAAAAATACAAGAAAAAACATAGAGGAAAAATAATATAGTGTCAATTTTTAAAAACATGTTAAGAATAATATATATTTCATAAGATATTTAGAATAAAAATAAGCATACCATGAACAAGACATAAAAGAATGTTGATATGCATTACAATCATGTCAGCTAGTTGACAATGAGATATTAATCTTAGATACAAGGTAAAAAATGAAATTTATCTTTGAGATTAAGTCATAAAATAAATATGCATGTTTATCCTATATCTACTAAGAAGAAAAGTGTTAGGTATCCCAATTATAAGTAGAATCACACAAGAGAACTGAAAAATATAATTTAAAGAATAGTTGTACATGACAACAAGAAAGGTTTATCTAAAAGACTGAGATATAACTTCAAGACATTTATGTTCCACTGAAAGTTTCTAAATTTTGATAAGGGAAACTATAGATAAATTATGGTCAAGTTTCAAAATTACCCATGTATATAAATACCATATTTTGACATTAAATATCACCTTCTAAGGCAATATGGAATAAAGACTATTATTTTTTATCCTCTGCTTTGCCAAACACATGAAGGCCTCAACAATCCTAGGATGTAAAATGGAGTAGGGAAATGAAATAAATATCTACATAATGCTAATTTAAAATTTGTAATCCATCAAGTAAAAATAGAGATAAAATCAGGCATATATAGAAGATAACATAAGACAATAATGTCCCTTGTACCAATGCCAATTGTAATAAACATGAATAGAAAAATAGTTAGACAAGGGGATAATGTTGCTCATGATAAAGGAACATCTTTGATGTTATTAACACATAAAGGTATGGTAAAGTCTAAAATAATGCATAATGTAAATTTTTGAAGAACACTAAACCAATATACTATGGTTCGTAACTTATCAATCCCAAGCAAAATGAAACCTTAGTCTTCTTCCATCAAAGATGAGTAGATTGCTACTGGTGTATGTATAATCAGAATTAGTATTTGTGTCAAAAAACAAATACCTAAGCAATAAATATCTTAGGAAGAATAGAGTTGAACCAACACTATCAATTACTGCATTTGGCTTAATAAAGGGCTAAAAAAATGGAAACAATGGTGTCCTATTAGATTTTGATAGGATTTCAAGAAATTTATTGTCAGTAGAATTATCATTATCTACCTAGAATAAAAAATATCATGTTTATTGATAGTAGTTTTTTTAAAAATTGACATGAAAAACTGAAAACTAACAATGCCTCAATTTCTATTGTAAAAATAGTGCCTCAATTTATAAGAAAAAACATTACCTTGATTTCTAAGAAAAACATTGCTTTGATTTCTTAGAAAAAATATTGCCTTGATTTCTATTAAAAAAACATTGCCAAATAAAATAAAAGGTCTTAATTTCTATAAGAGATTTAGAAAATAAAATAATTTTTTTGACTAACATCACCTCAAAACATATCGAGCCTCTTAGCTATGTAATTTTTGTATGCCATGACTATGCGAAGATGTTCATACTACACTTGCTTTGTATGAAGGATTTGTGATGAATTATGATGTATTTATTATAGAATTTTTCCATGGTTAGGCCTCTAAAGAGGTTCTCTGTAGTGGCATCCTCCACAAGGTGCTCTACTGCTACTGCCATGGCCACTTACTTTATTTTTTTGAATAGAAAGAGGCAGAGAAAAAGAGTTAACACAATAAAATGAGCACTAGGCTCAAAATTTATTATTGCCTTACTGCAATTGAGCCTAACCTTCCACCTGCATTAAGAAAGACTAAACATTTCATATGGATACAACACAATGTATCATGTGTCAAAATATAATATAAAAATGCTTCAAAAAATAAAATTGTTAAAGTTATGAAACCCTCATTTTTGGTGTTATTTGGGGATTTACAGCCCAAATGAAACCCTAAGGTTTGAATCTGTATGAAGAGATTTTACATCAATATTTCAGATGATGATCATGGCGATAGAAAATTTTCACACATATATTTAAAATCAAATTTTTTTCAAAAGTGATTCTTGTTAGTAAGCATTTTTTTTACAAACATCTAGGTCATTATAACCTATTGCTATGTTTTTTTGATGAATTTATCTAACATTCAATCCAAAATCATCAAACCAGGTAACCCACATCACATCAACAATATAACATTCAATGCCAAATCATATTTTCACTATACAAACCCATCCTCTATTTGTCATGAGGTAAATGCTCACTATAGATCTAAGTGAAGCTGGTAATAACATTAATTTTTTTATCCAATCAACATACACCAAATAACATTGTTTTATGTACCCTATTAAAAAACTTACTATTTCACTTTGCAAAAGGCTTATTTTTTTAGCATGTTAATCAATGTAATCTAATTAGACAATAGATTTGGGAATACTTCCAAGTTAAATTTAAATGGATCCATAAGTCTCCTTTCAAGACTAATAATATTAGTGCAAGGAGAATCAACACCACCATTAAATGGAAGACAACACCTCCACTTACCATACATAATCAAAACATAATAATGATATTAAAAGCATAATTACTAAACTAAACTTGATAAAAAAACAAATACTTATCACCAAGTGTATATTTAGTCAAAATAATAGTTACAATAAAAGTGATACCCATCATGGATATCACACTAGTTAGATAGTGAAGCTCAAGATCTTGAAGGATAAAACACATTCAATGACAATCAACACATTCACCATACTGTGCAAGGATTAAAACATGGTGCCTTTTTTAGTGGTCATGTGGGCTAAGGTCAGCCAAATCGATTCCATTCAACCCTCCACTTATGAATACATGGCGACCACAAAAATAATAGTATTGCAAGGAGACTCAATGCCAACATTAATTGAAAGCCTTGTTTCCCTAAAAATGACTTTGAATTGAGATTATAAAACTACTCAAGATTGTTACAAACATAAAAGAATGTGATGATTTAATGACTTCTACGAGACTCCCAAGACCAATTCTCTCACCAAGGTTACAAGTTTGAGTATTCTTGAGTGAAATATGGTTAATTCACACCAAAATATTGCTCCAAGGGAGAATATCGGCTTCGTACACACATATAAAATGTATACAATCTTGCTTTTCATTACAATTTATTGACAATAATTAACTAAAATGCATAGAACAAGTTGAAGTCACCTGGTTCAATGCAACCAAATATTTTTAATAAATTAAATACTTTACAGTAATAAATAACCAATAAATAGAATACAAATTTTCAATAACAAAGATAATTCAACTAAACATGCATGAGATAAAATACTAGAATTACATGGTAAAATATTAGCAAAAATTAGGAAACATCCATGGTGCAATATATTAGGATTTATTAACTCAAGATGAAAAATTTCATGTGAAATCATCATAGATTACATATGAACTCCACAAAGATAAATACACCTAATTGTCAAAGTACCAATAGGATTCCTCCTCCTAAAAATAGAGTGGAAAAAAGCCATTAGAAATTTCCTTCCTAAAAATAGGGGTTTGACTTTGTCTCCCCCATAGACTCCCCTTCAATAATAATGGGGGGTGTTACCGCTTCCCACACCACCTTTGTTAAGGAGTGGGCTACAAATAGTGCCATAAATAGATCCAACATTTCACTTTATTGTCACATATTTAACAATCTCCACATTGACAATAATTTCTACTTCATTTCTTACCAACCAACTTATCACCTTTTTTTCAAGCCAGGAGAAGCCAAACACCATTTTATCTTCTCTAATAATACTATTTTTTTGAATATATCGACACTATTTTCCTTTGTGTGAACCTTTTGAAGTGCTACTTTTCCTTCATTAATCACCTATCTGACAATATGGTACTTTACAATAATATGCTTTGTCTTATTGTGATAAGCTAGATTCTTGGATAAATAAATTACACTCTAACTATCACAGAATACCTTCATTTTGTATTGTTCTCTTCCAAACTCAACCAATATTCCCTTTAGCCAAATTGCCTCTTGACAAGCATGATAGGTAGCCACATATTATGCCTAAGTAGTTGATGTAATAATAATATTTTGAAACTTTGACATCCAATTAATAGGTCCACCTACAAATGTAAAAACATAACCAGATGTTGATCTTCTTTAATCTAGATCTCTTGTAAAATAAGAATCAACATATCCAAAAATAGATTCACCAGATCTATTGTAAGTGATACAATAGTCACTTGTGCCTCACAAGTATTAAAGCACCCACTTCACTGCTACCCAATGTTCTTTACCTAGATTTATCATATATCTACTGAGAACTCCAACCACATGGGAAATGTCTAACCTTGTACATACCATAGCATAAATTAAACTTCCTACTACTATAATATATGGTACATGAGACATATATTGCTTTTCTTCATCACTACTAGGACATAAACTTGAATAAAGCTTGAAATGGGAAGCAAAAAGGATACTAATCGATTTCACATACTTCATACTAAATCTGGGTAGTGTATTTTCAAAATACCTCTACTGTGATAATTAATGCTTACCATTTTACCTATCTCTATGTATCTCCAAGCCTAAGATTTATTTTTCTCCTCCTAGATCCTTCATATCAAATGTCTTAGCTAGATGATCATTTAAACTATTAATTTTTGCCATGATTTTTTTTAATACAAGCATATCATCAACATACAATGCAAATATAATGAATAAATCATTGCCCAAAAACTTGAAGTAAACACAATGCTCATACCCACTCTTCAAAAATTTATGGCTTTCCATGAAGGAATCAAACTTATTGTACCATTGCTTCGGTGATTGTTTTAGGCCATATAATGATTTCCTAAGCTTGCAAGCAAATATTTTTTTGCTATCTTATATAAAACTCTCAGGTTGTTCCATATATATACCCTTTTCTAAATCTCCATGCAAGAATGTTGTCTTAACATCTTACTATTCCAACTCCAAATCAAGTAAATCCACTAATGTTAAGACAACTTGAATTGAAACAAGTTTAACAACTGGTGAAAATATTTCATGGTAATCAATACCTTCTTTATTTTCAAATCTTTTTTCCACCAATCTAGACCTGTACCTTTCAACCTTTTCATGAACACCTATCTTTCATTTGTAAACCCATTTGTAGAAAATAGGTTTTCTTCCTTTTGGAAGTTTTCCTAGGTCCCATGACTTGTTGTTATCCAAGGCATCCATTTCCTCATACATTTCCCTCTTCCATTTAGCATTATCCATATCTTTCAATGCTTCCTAATAAAAACTAGGTTCCCCATCATTAGAAATCAAATTAGTTGAAATATTGGGATTGTACTTACTGGGAGGATGCCTGACCCATGTATATCATCATATTGGTTGTGGAGGTGTTTCCTCATGTTCTGATCTCCATTCTGACTATTGGGGTGTTTTCTAAAGTTGATGTAAATCTTCAACATCTTCACCATCAAAAAATGATTGAATTTCCTCTTTTTTAGAATCTGAATATGGCTCAATTTTAACTTGGACATGTTGATGTTCTGATTCCTATTTTTGTTTCATTTCAGCATCTAAGTTTACGAAAGGAATTTCATCAAACTCTACATTTATACTAATGATGATATTTTGGGTAGTAGGATCCCACAATTTGTATCCCTTAACACCATCTCCTTTATTGTACACAACAAATATGTAATTTTTGGATCTTGGATCCAACTTTGAACACTGATTCTTATTAGTAAGATCATAAACATTACAACCAAAAATAATCAAATCTAAATAATCATATGGATGACCTGTCCATACTTCTTTAATAATCTTATAATCTATTACAACTAATGGTGAATGATTTATCAGATAGCAGGTTGTACAAACTGCTTCTTCTCGTAAACACTTATCTAATTTTTCATTTTTGAGCATGCTCCTTTCTCTCTATAGAAGAGTCATATTCATGTGTTTAACAACCCCATTTTTTTGTGATGTATAGCTGGTGGTTTTATGCCATTCAATTCCAACTTCCTTGTAATAGTTTTGAAACTCCAAGGATGTGAACTTGCATCCATTATCTGTTCTTAAACATTTGATTGACCTACCAAATTTATTCTCAACCAAGGATCTAAATTGCTTAAATACAAAAAACATGATATTTTCTTATAAGATAGTAGACCCATACTTTATGGAAAAATCATCTATATATGTAACAAAATACAATGATCCTCCATATTAAATTATCAGGGCTGGGGCCCAAAGATCAAAATGAATATAGTCAAGAATACCTTTTATTTACATGAATTTCAACTCTAAACTTCTATCCAATTTATTTCCCAAAAAAACAGTGCTTTTATAAATTCAAATCTAGATATTTTAGACCATTGAGTAAATCATGATTTTTTAGTACCTTTAACCCTTTCTCACTTATGTGTCCCAAACCCAGATGTCATAGAAAAGCACAATCTTCTATTGTTTTAGATACCATAACTATTTGAATGATATCTACACTCCCTTGTAACATATAAGGGTTACCAAATTTATATGTGAGGTATGTTCTTATTTTTGGTGTTGTGGCATAAATGTTATCATTGATGTCAAGGTCAAGATGGATGCCATTAATGTCAAGGTCAAAGTTGATGTCATGTATGGTGAAGTTGCATGTGACAAGGAAGTATTATAATAAGAGAGAATTTGAAGGAAACCTATTGTCTCTTTGGTGAGAGATAATTTGAATCCAACCTCATAATTCTTTTGAGGTTGATGACATGTCAAGGTCAAGATCAAGCTACAAGGTAAACATACTTTTGAGCACTAGTCTTAAGGAGCATTGTCTTATCATGAGCATGTATATGAAGATGGTGTTATAGTAATATGGATACAAATAGGTATGAGTGGATGTTTAAGGATGGCCAAGCATGAATATGAAGTGTTAAAACACTCAGGAAAGGTTCAATATAAACCTTTAGGGGTAAGGTATTAAGCCTAAGCATGCAACCAGACTAGTCCTAAACCCTGCTTGACCTAATGAGGAGTCTTGTGGTGTTATCAAGGTCTATAAATAATGAAAATTAGTGTTAGATAATGTGATAATATGTTTAACATTGTGTATAAGGTATATAATATTTTAGAGGATATTTCAAGGCTAGTTCATGGCTTATCCATTTGCATAAAGAGACCTAGTGTGAAGGCATAGGCTTGGCAACGTGGTGAGGAGAACAATATGAGGCTTGTGAGAAGAATATTGGTAGTTTTTTAGAATTATATGAGGTCATATAACATAATTATGAAGTTCTGAGAGTAGTGAAATTGGTTTCAAGGTGTGTTCAAGGTTTAAATATGACTTACAGGTTTTAGGTCTAATGTGTAAAGAGATCTAGTATGGCCTAGTGAGGGGTCAAGTTCAGTATTCAAGCTTATAGAGATTATGTGAGATGATAAATAGGTGTGATATAGTTTTTTAAGTGTGTTAGTGAATTTTGAGGTCTTGATTTGAAGAAGAAATCATGAAAATTGGTTTTGAGGATTTCTATGTGCACAAAATGAGGTATTATAGACCTGAGAAGGATTTTCTTATGCTCGTTGAGATGTGCAACCTTTGCATGAGGATACAAGAAGTTATTTATAGTTTAGGAATGGTCCTAGATTAAATTTCATATAATTTATTTCTAGTTTAAGGGCCTAAGCTTTATTAATGATTGTTAACATTGGAGGATAGCCTAAACCCTCTCTAAAACCCTAACAATCACTAGATATGGAACATATGGATAGAAATGGGTTATAATGAATTAGATTACATAGTTTGATGATTAGATAATATATAAGACTCTCCCAAGTACCTCTAAGTGGCATTGTTCTATCAAAAGAGTGAGTGGAAGCTACAGGAAACCCCTTATTTCTCATATTTTTTATGTAGTAGGTAGGGTTGACTAGGTAAAAGCATGAAAGTGGATGGAGGTTGAAGCTTGAGACCTATGTATTATTCCCATGATTTTTTCTTAGCAATTTATAGACTTCAAATAGGCTAAACTAGTCATGTAAGTTGGTCTATCACTAAAAAATCCTAGTGAGGAAGACAATGAGAAAAATAGGTGTCATTGATGGCAACCTTTTCAAAAATATGTAACTTGCAAAAATCTCCCTCTTTTTCATTGATGGAAACCTCAAACTAAAATTGCCACATCCTAAAACCTACACATACTACCATTTGAAAAACATACAGTAATTCCCCCTTATTGTAGCAACCTGTACCTATTCCCTATACCTATTTTTGCACCTATACCTGTACCTATTATTCTCCCCCTTTGACATCACCAGAAAAGGGCCTACCTGGAGCTAACACTTAGCTCCCCCTCGATTGATTCTGAACCTCAATGGTAGGAAGTAAAATAAATTACTTCTAACTTCTCTTTCAGATACCAAATGTGTCTTTTGGTAGTGCTTTTGTGAAAATATCTATAATCTACTCTGTAGTACTGATATACTCCATCTTAACCTATTGATCTGCAACCTACTCTCTCAAGAAGTGATATATAATGGGAATATGTTTTGTTCTTGAATGCATCACTAGATTCTTTAAAATATTAATATCACTTGTGTTATCACAAAAAATAGAAATAGGTTCATCATACTTTACATTAATATCTTCCAAAGTTTACTTCTTCCAAAGCACTTGAGTACAACACAATACCACTACAATATATTCTACTTCAGATGTAAAAAGTGATACAAAATTATGTGTCTTGCTTAGCCATGATACTAAGCTATCACTAAAGAAGAAAGCTCCTTCACTTGTACTCTTTCTATCATCCAAGCACCTTACCCAATCTAAATCTGTATAAGCAACCAAAGTGAAATCTCTACCTATGGGATACCATAATCTATAATCTAATGTCCCCTTGATATATCTAAATATTCTCTTCACCAATTGAGCATGACTATATTTTGGAGTTGACTGATATCTTGCAACCATACCTACTGCATGCATGATATCTGGCCTTGATGTTGTTAAATATAAAAGACTACCAATCATAGATCTATACAAAGATTGATCTATAATAGGTGAATCTTTATCTTTGCTCACTTTATTTCCTATACACATTGGTGTGCCAACTGGTGCACAATCCTCAAAACTAAATTTCTTCAACATTTCCTTAGCATATTTACTTTGAGATATGAAAATTCCTTTATCTGAATGAAATATTTGTAATCCTAAGAAAAATGACAATTATCCAAGCATAGACATCTCAAATTCTTTTTACATATTGTCAAAAAATTCTTTTGTCATCTTTTCAATATTTCCTTCAAAAATGATGTCATTAACATATACCACAACAATCAATTGATGCTCACCTTTTATTTTGATGTAAAGATTACTATCAACAAATCCTCTCTTAAAACCTTGATCATGTAGGTACTGATCAAGTCTTGCATACTAAGCTATGGGAGCTTGTTTCAATCCATACAATTCTTTTTTCAATCTGCATACATGGCTACTAATATTTGAGAGAATAAATCCCTTATGCTACTCAATGTAGACCTCTTCTTCTAGATTCCCATTCAGGAAGGTAGATTTGACATCCATCTAAAATACTTTGAAATTTTTAAACACTACATATGCAAAAAACATTCTAATAGCCTCTAACCTTGCCACTGGTGCAAAATTTTCTTCAAAATCTATTCCCTCAATTTGAGCATATCCTTTACATACTAATCTTGCTTTATTTCTGGTCACTTCTCTATTTTCATTGAATTTATTTTTATAAACTCATTTTGTTCCTATCACATTGTGATCTTTTAGCCTAGGAACTAATTCCCAAGTATCACTCTTTTCTATGTGATTTAATTCTTCATCCATAGATTTAACCCAATGCTTATCATGTCTAGCTTTTGAAAAAGTTTTAGGCTGAATTTTGGGTAACAAATAGAAATTAACTTGCTCAGATTCACTTACCATCATTCTTCTGGTGTAAATTCCTTCATTTATGTCTCTGATGATGTCACTTTCATTATGATTTCTCTAAACATATTTGGATGGAGTTTTGGTGTCCTTTTTCTCCTTCTTCTCATCTTCTTCTGATTCTTCAAAATCTTCCTCTTCAATGATTTCAAGAATATCTACTGGATCACTGATTCTTTATGTTCCATATTCTTCTATCCTGACACTTGCACTTTCAACAATTTTCTTGGTTCTTTTGTTATAACATTTATAAGCTTTAACTTTGAAAGAATAACCAAGAAATATACCTTTATCTGATCTGGATTCAAACTTACCAAGTTTTTAATTGGTTCTCTTTATGAAGCATCTACTACTAAAAACTCTAAAATAATCAACTGTTGTTAGTTTGTCTTTTCATAGATCATAAGGAGTATTATCACTATTGACTCTCAATAATTCTCTATTCTGAATATGCACTGCTATAACAACTACCTCTCTCCAATATTTATTTGCTATCTTGGATTCATTTAGCATTGTCCTCGCCATCTCCTAAACTATTTTACTTTTCCATTCAACTACTCCATTTTGTTGTGGAGTTATGGTTGCTAAATAATGTCTCTTTATTCTATGGTCTTCACAAAACTCAATAAATTGATCTGACATGAATTCTCCTCTTTGATATGATCTTAGATACTCAATATTCAAATTGGTTTCATTCTTAACTAATGCTTTAAATGCTTTGAAATGTCTGAAAGCTTCTGATTTTTTAATTAAAAATATCACCCAAATCATACGTGAAAAATCATCAATAAGTAACATGAAATATTTCTCACCTTAAGTACTTTGAGTTCTCATAGGTCCACATAGATCAGTGTGAATAAGCTCTAACATCTGAGTTGTCGAGTACTCTTTTGTTTTGAACTACCTTTTGGCCTGTTTCCCATGTTGACAAGGTTTAGAAAGTGTGTTAGATGGCTTTGTAATCTTTGGAAGATTTTTGACTGCTTACTTCTTATTGATGTTGACAAGATTTTCAAAATTTATGTGCCCCATTCCCTTGTGTCATAGCCAACTTTCTTCAATCTGACTCAAACAACATCTTTGACCTTTGATGTCTAATAGCATATACAAATTATTAGCATATACAAATTATTCCCTGTTCTCTGAGCATTTATAACCAACACATCTGATTTTTTTTTCTAATTTAACAACCTTCTACATAAAACTTTAGTGTGTGCCTCTGATAACACATTTGACTTAAACTCAAAATATTATGCTTAAGACATTTTACATACAAAACATTTTTAGTTTTAGTTCTACCACTATCCAAACTTAGTGTACCTTTTCTAGCAATTTTGGCAGTAGTATTGTCTCCAAATTTCACTATGCCACCATTGATCTTCTTCAAAATTATGAATTTACTCTTATCTCTTATCATGTGCCTCAAATATCCACTTTCAATGAACCATGGCTTATCTTCATTTCTTTCATGCAAAGCTATCTGTACCAACATAGATTTTTTAGGTTGTTTCTTCTACCACAAACATGTCTAAACTTTTTTCTTGATGAATAGAGCCTTAAAACTCTGGTCCTTCTTAACTGACTCAAACACACTTTTATAGTATCAGGCTATGTGTTTGAATTTGTTTCACTTATAATATATTATAGACTCTTCATTAAAGCTTGATAGAGGATCAAAAGAGTTGTGGCTTCTGCTTGACTCTGCATGACTTTCCTTCTCCTTATTTCTGAAATTGTTAGCCCTTTTTCAACATTCTATTTTCTTATGACCATATCCATTACAATAAAAATAGGACCTATTTATGTATCTCTAACCTTATTATCTTTTGTATCTCTGTTCTCTCCAGCCTTCTTTATTTGAGATGTCTTCTGTATTCTTAACTTCTTCCCTTATTATTTCTTCTTTTGTAAGAGCTTCAGCATAGCTCTTTCCTTTTTCCTTATCTGTGAAAGTAGTGACATCCTCTTTATCTTTTTCAAATCCAATACCTATCTTATCTGACATTGATATTTGATTTTGTAATATCTTATTCAACATATTAATGTTATTCTCAAATTTTGAATCATTGGCTATTTTATCATTGATTGCTTTATTTGTTTTCTCAAGATCTACTTTTAAAGAAGCAATTTCAATAACATACCTTTCACATTCTTTACTTACTCTTTTCAACTGTGCCATTACATATTCTTCATTTTTATTGGCTTCTTCAAAGTGTGCTTGTAGATCTTCAATTATTTATTTTGAATCCTTTTCATTTTTCTTGATTTGGAGCTTTAATCTCTTATTCTTATTTTCAAGAACATTTAACTCTTCTAAGGCAAAAATGAGTTCTCCTTCTAGATTAACTTTGGCTTCATCTTATTCTTCTTCTTGATCATCTGTAATTTTGCTTGCAGAGGCATCTTCATGTATGGACATGAATAGAATCTCTTCTTTTGAATCACTGACTCCACTATCTTCGACTGAGCTAAGATCTTTAGAATACAAACTCTTCTTCTCGAATCCCTTCTTGAATTTACCTTTAAAATTCTTCTTGTATGTAGACTTTTATTATTCATTGTCATCATTACCTTTATTTGAGCATTTAGCTAAAAAATATCTAATATTTCTACAATTAAAATATTTAAAAGGTAATTGTCCTTGATATTTACATGTGCCCTTTTTCAGCTTGTGAATGAATAGAGCTCCATTGTCATCTTCATCATCACTATAACTATCACTTGATTCTTGAATCTTAGCCTTCTCTTTCTTTGATGTCTTGAAATAAACATCTCTCTTTGATGGTTTATCTTATTTAGTCTACATCTCATATGGCGTAAGAATACCATGAAGCTCATCCATCTTTAGCTTGGCTAAATTCTTCATCTCTTCAATTGCTAAAACTTTTGCATCATATCTCAATGGTAGAAATCTCAAAATTTTCTCTAAGACCTTGAATATGATTAACTATTTGATCAATTCACAAAAGATAGCTTGCTATATTTTCTTTCTCTTCCATCTTCAAACTATCTTCTAAAAGTTTGAAGCTTAGCTTATTGAACCTTTCCATCACCTTTGTAAATATTCTCAAGTTTTACCCAAGTTTCATGATCAGATTTACATTGCATAACTTGAACAAATTTTGATTCATATAAACCACATAAAATATCATTTAAAGCTTTAGCTTTATTTTCACTTGCCTTCTTTTTTATCAGAGTAGTTACAAGTGTCTGTATTTTTTCATATTCCTCCACCACTACTTGCCATATGTCAATTCCAAGGGCCATCAAATAAGTCTTCATCCTTATGCTCCAAAAAACATAATTCATCCCATCAAACAAAGGTGCCTTATTTGTATAAAATCTTTCATGTGATCCAGCCATCTTGCTTTCATGATCTACCTTCAAGCTGTAAAACTTTTTCAAAAAGAACCTGCTCTGATACCAATTAATAAGCATGAAATATACTGAGAAGGGGGGTGAATCAGTATATTATATATCTTTTTACTTAATCTAATTTATTTATTTAACCACTTAATCACACATTCAAGATATGAAACAATAATTTGCACCACACGAAAGAGAGAGAGAGAGAGAGAGAGAGAGAGAGAGAGAGAGAGAGAGAGAGAGAGAGAGAGAGAGAGAGAGAGAGAGAGAGAGAGAGAGAGAGAGAGAGAGAGAGAGAGAGAGAGAGCATATTTTTATGTGGAAACCCAAAGTAAGAAAAACCATGGAGAATAATCTCAAGGATATGAATGAGCACCAACTCAAAATACAAAGTTTGCAAGCACCAACTTGCAGGAGCACCAACCCCTTTTCTGAGTACCAACATAACAACTATTTTTTAGTACTAACCCCTTACAAATATTTGTGAGCACCAACCCACAGGAAAACCAATCCCTCTTGTGTATAAAACACAACTATCTCTCAATGTTGCATACTCAATAAATGATAGAACTCTACAATATATCTTGATTTTCTCTCTTTGAAAATAAATACAAACCATGAACTCTCTTACATTTTACAAATGGCTTCTCAACCCTTTATTTATATCTTTCCAAATTACCTTTGACATTTACCCTTTGTGACCCTTCAATCCTCATGGAAAATGGTGCCAAACTTACATGACCCTTCATATCCTTTCATTTGAAAAGTCATATGGTGACCCTTCATAAGCAAAAGCATCCTCTCCTCTTTTGTCTTTATCTTGGTGACTTTTTGTATTCTTCAAAGTGTCCCTTCATAGAAAAATGTGCCATACCTCTTTTGTTTCCACATGGTGACTCTTCGAATTCCTCAAGATGACTTTTCATGAGAAAATGTGTCCCATTCCTCTTTCATCTTTTACCCCGTGACTCTTTGACTTCTCCATGGGCCCTCTTTTGACTTATACGCAACCAAAAATATATTCATTAATATTAAATAAATATTAACACACATTAGCCAATATATGAATATTAAAAACACCATTAAATATAATGGGGCCTTTATCACCAATAATGCTAGACATTTGACATCAATGAAAATATTTCTAACATATGGTTATATGGAAATGTTGAGTTTATGCTTGAGATATTCAAAGAAAAAAATTTGACAGTGAGAATGCCTAATTGTGAGTAGGCCTAATGGTGTGGTTTAAGGAGTGAAATGAACTAAATAGTGTGGGGAAACTAAGGTGACATTAGAAGGGGTATAATTTAAGTGTGTATGAATTTTTTAATCCATTTATAGAGGCTCAAGATGTTCCAAGGTATTCAAGGTGAAATGTGTGCTTTGAGAAGGCCTAATTGCATTAGGTCTCTATCAGGGCTAATGGTGGTTTTGGTCCTTATGAGTGGTGACCAACTTATGTAGTCATTGTTTCACTTGTGAAACATGTTTTTTAATTATTCCAAGGGTGATCCAAGTATGTATAGGTTTGTGTCTAACCAAGGTATGTGAGAGCAACAGTAAAGTATAAGAAGAAGGTCTAATAGACCTAATTTGATTTATTATAATTATGTAAAAAGGAAAAAAATAATATATAAGTGGAAAAGGAAAAAATGAGTCAAATACAAATAAGGATAAGACATAGAGTCATGTGATAAGAATAAAATCCTTTATAGGCCACTACAAGGAGAAGGATAAATCAAGTCATTATTTGAATAAATTATATCTTTTATGGTCTCATTCAAGAGTTTATAAGTGGTTTGCTTCTTCTTCATTTGTTATGTTTCTGGTTATTTATTGTGTTGTAGCTCGAAAATTTAGTTATTTATTCTTTCCACTAAATTATGGCTAACACAAGAAAGCTTAAAAACCCCACTTTAAAAAGAGCGTAAATCTTCAAACTTAAAATCAACAACATGAATGGCACTTTCCACTTCTAGTACATAATCATAGATAAATATGATATTAGAAACATAATTACTAAACTATATATGTACATGAAAGAGCAAGTATTTTTTAACACTTCTTTCTACTTATCAAGCATTATACTCCTTCCAGCACCTCTCATTCTCATCAGTCATTTGATGATCAAACACCATATAAGGTACAAGTCAATCTAGACATCCCCATATTTGAATTAAAAATAGATGTAGATGCACTAGATAATTGGATTAACCTTATATGTTCCATTATATGGTTAATCGATTCACTGATAGAAAAAATATTACATTCTTTGTTCTAAAATTTTCTTTACCAGTAAATAAATGGTTGTAAAACTATTGCACTTCACATGAAAGTTGTGAAGATAAAGTTAACTGAGACACATGGAATGGTTTGTAAAATTACTCAAAGAAACCTATTGTCCTTTTGGAAATTATGATGAATAGTAAATCAAGTTATCTCAATTTCACCAAGGAAAAAAATAATTTGTGCAACAAGACACAAGATACTTTTCATACTTTGGTGTTCAAACTCGATATTTAGGATTTGGAGAAAAATATCATTTTGAAATATAAGTCAGGGTTGAGATCTCAAATCCAATCAGATATGGATTTAGTATATATTTTTTCAATCAAATAAGCCTACATATCCACTTGATTTTTTGAAATAAAGGCTAAGGCCAAGACTAAGACAAAAATTTGAAGTTTCATACCGGGCAATAGTCTAAATATTCCAAGTAAAATTCCAAACTAGGGAATAGTTTCAAATAACCTCCATAAAATAAATAACAATAATCTAATGAATAAAATAATCAATCTAAGATTGGCAAGTGGTGTTTAGTCCACAAATCCAGTAATCATTCTAATTAAAAATTTCCTACTAAGAAGACTCTACTTGCACAACTTGAGGCAACAAGTACAACACAACATCATTAGAAAAAGGTAAGTAGATAATGGATTTTGAACCTAGTGCCATGGTGGGTACCAAAAACATATCTACTACCCCTCCAAAAATAGAGGAAGTAGAAATATTATTCCATTCTAAACTTTGGATAAATGCTCAACCAGTACATGCTTCATTATTGACAATGGAAGTCAAAAAAACTTAATTTCTATTGAAGTGGTTCATATATTGAACTTGTCACTAATGTCTCACCCAAAACCATATTAAATTGGATGGTATAGTTTGAGATCCAATAAACATGTCACTCCATAGTTTTAATTGGTGTACAACATCAAGCATTGCCAAGATATAATCCTTTGAGACATCACTCCATTAAAGGTGTGTGATCATACTTAGATAACCATATCTTTACCATCGACATGTAGTCTATGAGGTAAATACTAGAAATGTTGTCATAGATGTTGGTGACATGAGATACTATATATCGGAAGTATCCCCTAAGTTATCACTCTTTAGCATCAATAAATGTAATATGATAATCACATCTAGTAATAAGTTTGTGCTTTTTATGGTAAGATCTAAATGTAATAATATCCTTGCAACACCAATCCATACTATAATTCCTCAAATAGTAGAAATATAATTCTTATAGTTGAACTATAAGTTGGAAGAATACAAGGATATTTATCAACTACCAAAGGATGTCTACACATTGTGTAGTGAAGCACAATATTAATTTGATCCATGTACTACCTTTATCTAATGCTTATTTATATCATAGATCATTTTTGTAGAATAAATAAATCAAGAGATAGATCCATCAACTCATTGATAAGGGACATATTATACCCATCTCATTGCCTTGTAGTAGCCTTAAGTGCTTGTACCAAAGAAAAATACAACATGGAGGTTGTGTATCAATTATAGAGATCTTAATGAGATCATAGTGAAGAACCATTATCCTCTTCTAAGGATTAAGGACTTATTGGACTAGATCCATGTTGTAAAATACTTCACCAAAATTGATCTTAATTCTATATATCATTAGATCCTTGAGAACCTATAGATGTATGGAAGATAACATTCAAGGTGAAATAAGGTCTATTTAAATTGTTATTCATGCCCTTTGGTTTCACTAATACACCATCTACATTATTAAAATGATGAATGACATTATCAGACCATTCACTACCTTATTTATTGTAGTCTACCTCGATGGCATCCCAATTTTCAACAAAATATAAGATGAACATCTATGTCATATAGAGCAAGTGCTTGACACTTTTCAAAAACATAATTTGTATGCAAACATGGATAAAATTTCATTTTTTATGTAGAAGATACATTATTTGGGATAAAAATTATATTCAAAAGGAGTGCACATAGACCCAAATAAGATTAAATTCATCTAGGAATGGCCACAACCATATAATCTCATAGAGATTTACACAACTTCCTAGGATTACAAAATTTATACAAGAAATTTTTACTTGGTTTTTCTGATGTGACTTTGCCTCTGAACCAAATTACCAAATGTGGAACTAAATTAAATTTCATTTGGGAAGCCACACAATAAAAAATATTCAAATAATTAAAATGCATACTTTATTTCTCACTATAACTTGCTTTACTAGACCTTCAGTAGCCATTTGAGCTTGAGATAGATGCCTCTAACTTCACACTTGGATTAGTCTTCACTAAACATGGTCACATGGTTGATTACCATATTAAAATGTTCACCACACTATTAATAAAATACCAAACTTATTATTATAAGTTTTATGTTATTATTCAATCATGTAAGCATTCAAATTTTATCGTGGGTAACGAGATTTGATCTACACATATCACAAGACACTTTAGTGCTTGTAGACTTAGAACAAGTTGCAAAAAGAGAAACAACAAAAATGGTTTTCTCATCTTCATTAGTTCCATCTAAACATAAAGCATAATAAGGGAAGTGCCAATCTTATTGTAGATTGCTTTAGTCATCTATTAGTTCAATATCTCCTTTCTATGCTTGACACATGTGGATATGAAGTCAGCACATGATTATAATTGTATCCATATGACATGATTTTTAAATATATATATATATATATATATATATATATATTAGAATTTTCTTTGTAATATTTCAATTTTATATATTTACTTGTAGGATGGACTCCTATATCACTTTGGGCACTTGTGTGTTCTATATGAGGTAGAGAGATAGAAACTAATATGGAAGGATAATTTTATAAAAGTTTATGGACATTTTGGAGTTGAAAAGACTCATGTAGTGTTACATAACTACTTCTATCCATATCTCATCTCTGATTTATCCAAATATATTTAGTCTTACATTGCATGTGTAATTTCCAAATTGATCAACAAAATCAAGGTTTATACACATCTCTATCAATTCCAACGATACTATAGGAATATGTTTCCATGGATTTTCTATCATGTTACCCTACTACAAATCATGGTAAATATTACAATTAATAGTTGAAATATTCTCAAAGATGACAATTATCATACCTTGTAAGAAAGCAATATCAATGATAGAAACATTGCAATTTTACTTTCAACATGTTTGGATCCACTTTGAAATCCTATAAACTATCATATATAATAGAGATACAAAGTTATTGAGAAATTTTTGGTAAGCACTTTGGTCTATGTTAGATACAAAGTTGAAAAAATCCACTACCATTCATCCACATATTGATGGACAAATAAAAGTGGTAAATAGGATGATAATGCATATTCTAAGAGTGTATAATTCAAATAATAAACCCACTTGGGAATAAATCCTACCTTTAATTCAACACAAATACAACATATAAATGCACAATTCTACCTCATATATCCATTTTTAGGTTTGCTTGGGTTTCCAACCTTTGGCACCCATCAATGTAGCTTATCCTATTCTGCCACCAATAATATCAACTCTTTCAATGTAAAATTAAGTTGACAAGATTATTCAATTCATTGAATGCATTTATCACATTAAACTACAAGTGCAAGACATTTTGTAACATACTAATTTGAAATACAGGTAGTGCCATGAAAACCATCAAACATGGTATACCTTCTAAGTTGATGATCGAGTTCAACTACATCTATAAAATAAAATATTAATAAGATCTTAATGCAAACTTCATCTATCTTGTTATGGTCCCTATACCATCACAAATACAGTAGGAGATAATACTTTTGAGATTAATCTTCCATCTTACCTTGGGTTGTATCCAATCTTCAACATAAAACTCTTGCAAAATTACTTTTCACCCTTGTTGAATAATTCAAATACTATAGAGACTCTTCAATAGATAAATATCAATCCAGATTGCAACATCCCAATATAATTAGATCACTTCATTGACACTTGGGTCAAATGAACATGTCAACAAGATATCCCTCTCCTCTAAATAGTAAAAATAGGTCAAGTGCTTTCCCAGGGAAAATGGTTTATATAAATGTAGGTTGATAATTTGTTTCCACATCTTTTGGTGTAAGTTCATGCAATGGGAACCATTACTCTTCAAATATGGGTGATTAGGTCACTATATCTTACTTAGTATTATTGTTGTTTCATATCCAATGTTACACTAATGTCAACAACACATGTAGTAGCTTCTTCACCTACGTGCCATTTGTTAGATATAAATCAACTTTTGTTTCACCACACAAATTGTAGGAGATTAAATACTATATCACTAAACTCATCAATTGTAATAATTAATGATGTCATCACACTCTTTGTTTATGAAATAATTGTTAACTGTTGTAATAGTTCAACATAAACTTCATTTTCCTCCACTATATAATAATTTACACTTCCATTCTTTGTAGGTTAGAGACATAGACAAGAATAAAGTTAGGAAGTACATAAACACTAGACATCTGATCTCTCAGATATTCTACATAACTTAGCATAATAAAACCTTACTATTATAATTCTGCATCGATTATCATCTTTTGCTTTATTTTCCTTATTATTTGAACACATTTCAATTTCATATTATTTTTAGTAGCCACTTGAGATAAATCCAATCCAAATATACTCAACCCTCCTTTTATGAGTACATAGTGACCATGATAACAAGGGCACTAGTGCCAAGTCCCTGTGGGAGTGTGGTAGGCAGAGAGAATAGTGGGAAATAGGATAGTGTAAAACATAAATATTTTATTTTAGAATAAATATAACTATTTCAACAAAAAAAGGGTCAAAACACATTTTATTTATTTTATATATCAAATGCTAACTAGATAAATATTTACAAGGTGATGGTGACTAGAAAAACCATAATATTAATGTCTACCACATATGAAGATTTACAAATTCCAGGAGAGAAAAGGATCAAAGAAATGATAAAGGCAATTTTTTAGATAAGTACAAGATGGGAACATTTATAAGAAAAGACTCATGGTCATCCTCAACATTCAATCTCTAAAAGGTAACTGCATCTTAATTCTTAAAAACCATACTTCACGAAGTATATGATTTGAATTGATAGTTACTACAACACTTTGCTACTTGTCCAACAAAAACTTCTCTAATTCAGTAAAAATCCTTATGATACTTATAGAAAAATAAAGTTCTAAGAATTAATATCCTTGGCATCTGAAACATCTAGTCACACACCCTTATTCATCTTTAATTTGGTTTAATGGTTAATATTTACCTCAAATATGCTCTTTTACTGTCTATACTCAGCCTAAGACATCCCAATCAAAAACCTAACATCATCTCTATGTGTTAGCTTGTAGAAACATCAAGCAAGCAAATAAGAATAGGTGTCCAACAAAAGACATGGGCTATTGCATACTGTATGGAGATATAATACTATAGTTTTAATCTTAATGGTAAGGAGATAAGTATAGGAGTCAACAAATTTTACACTTTAGTATGGGTCATTAGAAATAGATAAGGAAGTTTATTTTAACCTCATTATTATGGTTGTATATTATGCATATGATTTTAGAGCAACAATAATAGTTGTTCCTCAACAATAATATTGGAGGCTCAAACTCATCCATAAGAAACAATCCAAGAAACCTGACCAAAGATGAGTTTTATTGAGAAAAACATTAAAGACTATTTAGTAGAAGTTTACAACCCAAAAGAAGAGAATAGTCGAAGTGCATACCATACATAAATGTTTTATTGTAGACATTGACTTTCTTTTCAATGTAGTATGTCATTATATCTGAGTTACTTCATAAAATCGACCTCCCTTTTCCTCAATACAAAGTAGTCATTATTTCAAACCACAAAAAAGTGTCCTTTTTATCCATTAAACATCACCAGCATGTGATGTCTCTTGAGTAAGATATTAAAACCAAAGCATCATAACACATTTATTAAACAGAAGTACTTAGAATAATAGCCTTAAAACTTTCTTATTATTATACTTTAATGTCCAATTGGTTCTAATGTAGGAAACATGCATTTAACATATTTTGTATACTCAGAATGATGATAGGAACTCTCAAGGAATGAATACTCACATCAAAGATTTGGAAATTTAGTGAAATCTATTAGTTCAGGTTAAAATATCATTTTCTTAGAATCTTGCACTTGAGCTCATCAAATCTTGTTTTAATTTGCTTCTATTGAGCATTTACACCTCTACCATAAAAACTGAATAAATAGGTTGATGGTCAAAGAACTTTGATTCCTCACGAACATAAGAGAGCTGATTTAGACCTTTGCCACATACCATAATATATGATCACACATATAGAGTAAGCAATATGATTGAAAGTTGTATTAAAAATACACTGAATATTTAAACCAAAATAGTTAAATATATAAACAATTATACATTTCATAGATTAAGTATGTCCAAATTGAAAAATAACTATGGATTTAAAAAATAGGATTGACAAGTGAAAGCAATCATTATGTTTCATCATTTGTAAGGCCTCTTCAAATTTGACCTTTGATATCTAGATCAAAGGTCTTTACATTGAGGACAAAGCAAGTAATTAGCTTGAGTTATATGCTAACATCTCACATCTAACTTGAAATTTTAGCATGTAAGGAAAAATATTTAGGGGATTTGATAGTTTATAGTCCTAAATGTATTTATAAGCTAGAAAATGGGGGCTTATATCAAGAGAATGCACTCGTTCAAAATTACTCAGTTTGTTGTAAGATTTTAAAAAATCTAAAAATTTAAGACTATTCAAATGCATGCCATGTAAATATGATCATAGAAATGCTTACCTCAAGAATCCATAAGGACCAAATGGCACCCAAGTTTTCCTCAAAGCTTTATGCCAGTCCATAAAACCAAACCTAGTTTGAATTCTAACAAATCCCCAAACCTTTGACCTAGTTTTAACAACACTTTTTTGATAGGCAGAAGAAGCATTAAACTGGCAATTAGTTTAAAGGTTCCTCAATATTGAAGAGGAATAATGTTTGATTTAATTGGTATAAATTGAGCTTCTATGCAAGTAATTTATTTACAAACTTAAAAATATGTTTTGTTTTTCAACTAGCGCCAATAATGTTCTCTTTCATAAAATTGTAGATTTTAACACATCATGCACTATTGTAAAATGAAGCATAAGAAATGATGTTCAATTCATAATTCATAATCTTCTTAAATGGAATAATCTAAAATTTAACAAATAATGTATTAATCATTAAAATTAGGGCAAATAGGACATGAACTTTGAACTAGATTGAAGATATAGGTTTTGCTAAAAAATATTTGGGTTGAATGACTCTATCCACTATGCAAAGAAAGTGAAGGCAATAGTAGTAATTAAGTCCATAGTCTATAGTAAATAAAAACATCATACAAGCATATACAACATCTTATTCAAGGAGCAACAAAAGATTTAAGGTATCGATCAAAGGCTCAAACCATGTGTAGGGTGTTATGAGGCTTGAAAGACTAACAAATAATTTTGTCACTTCAAAACAAATACTATTTTCTACTTTCAGAAATTTGGGATAAATCAAGGAATGTTTTTGAGACCCTCCTGATAATGAATAAGTTTCATAGTTTGGATTATATGTACTTTTGATAGGACTGGGTTATTTCACATTTTATTGACCTTATCACATTTTCTTGTTTATGATTTCATATCAATAATAAAAAAATCAAAAGTAGATTATAAATTAACGGTTAAAAAGGACAATTCCAAGAAATGGTTTGAAGCATTTGTGATTTCTTAAGGATGATGAATTTATATGATTTAAAATTAAAATTTTGCCTCTAGATCATGTACACAAACCAACTAGAATTAGATACCTCACCTAGGCAATTATTTAATGCATATAGTTGATTCCTCCCATATAGGGATAGGTTGTGGAATTTGTGGCTATCATATTTCTCACGGTCCCATTTTCTAAGACAAATTCATTAACATGGTGCCTTTCATCACAAAAAATAGTATTGACTTCCTGATCCACTATCTTAGAAATCTTCAACTTCTTTCCACAACATGACATAACACAAGCCTAAGAGACCAACTTGCGAAACAATACAAGAAAAAATGTAGAGGAAAAATAATATAGTGTTAATTTCAAATAACATGTTAATAATAATATATCTTGAATAAAATATATAGAATAATAACAAGAATCCCATGAACAAGACATAGAAGAATTCCGATATGCATTTTAATCATATCATCTAGTTGATAGTGAGATATTAAACCTAGGTATAAAGCAGAAAAGAGAAATTTATCTTTGAAATTAAGTCATAAAATAATATGCATGTGTATCCTATATCTATTGAGAGGAAGGTATTAGGCATCCCAATTATATGCAAAATCAGACAAGAGAATTGAAAAATAAAATTTAAAGAATAGTTGTACATGACAACAAGAACGGGTTATCTAAAAGATTGAGATATAACTTCAAGACATTATGTTCCATGGAAAGTTACCAAATTTTGGTAAGGGAAACTACAGCTAAATATTGATCAAGTTTCAAAACTACCCATGGATATAAAGAACCATATTTTGACATTAAATATGACCCTAGAAGGCAATCTGGAATAAAAACTATTATTTTTTGTCCTCTACTTTGCCAAATACATGAAGGCCTCAACAATCCTAGGATGTAAAATGGAAAAGTATGGAAATGAAATCATTATCTACATAATGCTAATTTAAAATTTGTAATACATCAATTTAAAATAGAGACAAAATCAGGCATGTACAAAAAAACAACATAGGACAACCATGTCCTTTGTATGATCGCCAATTGTAATAAACATGAATAGAAAAATAGTTGGATGAGGGGGTATTGTTGTTCATGATAAAAAAGCATCTTTCATGTTGTTAACACATAAACGTATGAGAAAGTATAAAATAACACATAATGTAAATTTTCTAAGAACATTAAACCAATATACTATGGTTTTTAACTTATCAATCCCAAGTAAAATGAAACTTCAATCTTCTTCCATCAAATATGAGTAGATTTCTATTGTTGTACATATAATCTAAATTAGTATTTGTGTCAATAAACAAGTACCGAAGAAATAAGTATCTTAGGAAGAATAGAGTTAAACCAATTCTCATTTGGTGGAGACATGGTACTAAATACAACACTACCAAAATTATTGCACTTGGCTTAATAAATGGCTAGAAAATTGGAAATAATGGTGTCCCATTAGATTTTGATGGGATTTGAAGAAATTTATTGTCAATACAATTATCATTATCTAGCCATAATCAAAAATATAATTCTCTGAGTTCTTGTAAATCATGTTTATTGATAGTAGATTTTTTTAAAATGACATGAAAAATTGGAAAAAAAATAATACCTCAATTTCTATTGTAAAAACAATGCCTTGATTTATAAGAAAAAACATTGCCTTGATTTCTTAAACAAAACATTGCTTTGATTTCTTAGAAAAAATATTGCCTCTATTTCCATTAAAAAAACATCGCCAAAGAAAACAAAAGGTCTCAATTTTTATAAGATATTTAAAAACCAAAATAAAAATTATATAGATCAATCATTTTCCTTAAGAATACAAAACAAACTTGAATTTTTACAAAACACCAAAGAAATTAGAAAAAAATTAATAGGGACATGTTTTTGTTAAAATTGATTAATTTACATTTCCTTAAATTCCATGAATGTGTGAAAATGTTCATACCACACTTGTTTTGTATGAAGGATTCATGATAAATTATGATGTGTTTTTGGTAGAATTTTCCATAGTTAGGCTGTCGAAGAGGCTCTCTACAGTGGCATCCTCCACAAGGTGCCTTGCTGTTACTACCATGGTCATTTGCTTTCTTTTTTTTGAATAGAGAGAGGCAGAGAAAAAGAGTAAACATAATTAAATGATCACTAAGATAAAAATTTATTGTTGCCTTGTTGTGATTTAGCTTAACCTCCCGCTTGCATTAACAAAGACTAAACAATTCATGTGGATACAACATATGTATGATGGATCAATCTATAATAGAAACATGCTTCTCAAAATAAATTTGTTAAAGTTTTAAAACCCCAAGTTTGGTGTCATTTGGGGAATTGTATCTCAAATGAAACCCTAAGGCTCAAATCTATACGAAGATATTTAACATCAATATTTTGTACAGTGATCATAGTGATAAAAAACTTTTGCACTTATTTTAATTTAGGTTTTTAAAGAAGTGATTCTTATTTTTAAGCATTCCTATTACAAACATATAGGTTTTTATAATCCATTGTCATATTTTTTGATGAATTAATCTGATATTTAATGTGAAATCATCAAACTAGCCAACCCACACTACATCAATAAATATAAAATTCAATCCTAGATCATACCTACACTCTACAAATCCATCCTTTATCTATCATGAGGTAAATGCCTAACCTCAATCCAAGTGAAGCGATGAATAACATTAAAAAAATCAGCCAATCAACATGTACCAAATAACATTATTCTATGTGCCCCATTAAAAAACTTGCTATTTCACTTTGCAAAAGGATTTTTTTAGTACGTTAAGCAATGTAATCTGATTAGCCAATATATTTGAAAATAATTCCAAGTTAAAGCTAAAAGAATTCATAAATCTCCCTTCATGATTAATAATAGTAACACAAAGAGACTCAACACCACCATTGATTGGAAGACAACACCTCCACTTACCGTACATAATCACAAAAAATAATGATATTAGAAGCACAATTACTAAGCTAAACTTGATTAAAAAAAATATAGATTTAGTCGAAATAATAGTTACAATAAAATTAATTCCCATCATGGATAACACACTAGCTAAACATTGAAGCTCTAGCTCTTGAAGGATAAAACACATTCAATGACAATCAACACATTCACCATATTGTGCAAGGATCGAAACATGGTGCCTTCTTTAGAGGCCATGTGGGATAAGGCCATCCAAGTTGATTCCATTCGACCCTTCACTTATGAATGCATGATGACCACAAAAATAATAGTACTGTAAGGATACTCAACATTGACATTCATTGGAAGCCCTGCTTCGCTGAAAATGGCTTTGAATTCAGATTACAAAGACCCTCAAGCTTGTTACAAACATAAAAGAATGAGATAATTTAATGGCTTCCACGAGACTCTCGAGACTAGGTCTCTCACCAATGTTATAGGTTTGTGTATGCTTGAGTTAAATATGCTCAAATCACACCAAAATATCACTCCAAGTGAGAATATCAGCTCTGTAAACACATACACAATGTATACATTCCTGATTTTCATTGCAATTTAAAAATAATAATTAACTAAAATGCATGGAACAAGCTGATGCCACCTAGTTCAATGCGACCAAATATTTATTTTTAGTAACCATTATTAGGAAATTAAATACTTTATAGCAATAAATAACCATTAAATAGAATACAAATTTGTAATAACAGAGATAATTTAACTAAATATGCATGAGACAAAACACCAAAATTACATGGTAAAACCTTAACAAAACTAAGGAACATCCACGGTGTAAGATATCAACCTTTATTAACTCAAGATAAACAAATTACATGCAAACTCATCATAGATTATATGTGAACTCCATAAATATAAATATACATAATTGGCAAAGCATCGTTAGGATAGAGTGGAAAATGTCATTAGGACTTTCTTCTTAAAAATAAAAATTGGTGGAATTTTTCTTTCTAGAAACAAGGATTTAACTTCACCACCCCCTGGACCCCGCTACAATAATAATGGAGGGTGCCCCCCCCCACACCCCCCCCCCCCCCTTTGTCGAGGAGTGGGTTATAAATGCATCTAACATTTAACTTTGTTATCACATATTTAATATTCTCCACCTTGACAATAATTTTTGCTTGATATCTTGATGGCCAACTCATCACCTTGATAATAATACTAGCTTTATGAACATATCAACACTATTTTCCTCTATGTGAATCTTTTGAAGTGATACTTTTCCTTCATCGATAACTTGTCTAATAAGATGGTAATTTACAATAATATGCTTTGTCTTACTATGATAATCTAGATTCTTGGCCAAATAAATTACACTATAACTATCACAGAATACCTTAATTTTGTATTGCTCTCTTCTAAACTCATCCAATAGTCCCTTTATCCAAATTGCCTCCTAAAACACATGATAGGCAACCACATATTCTACCTCAATAATTGATGCCAAAACACTCTTTTGAAGCTTTGACATCTAACTAATAGGTCTACTTGCAAATGTAAAAATGTAACAATATTTTGATCTTCTTTTGTCCAAATCCCCTGCAAAATCAAAATCAACATATCCACAAATAGAATCACTATATATATTTTAAGTGATGTAATAGTCACTTGTGCCTTGCAAGTGGCAAAATACCCACTTCACCATTTCCTAATGTTTTTTACTTGGATTTTTCATACATCTACTTATAACTCCAAGTGCATGTGAAATTTTTGGCCTTGTACATACCATAACATGCATTAAAATTCATATTTCACTAGCATATGGTACATGAGACATATACTATTTTTATTTGTTACTGCTAGGACATAAACTTGAATAAAGCTTAAAATGGGAAGAAAAAGGGATACTAACTAGTTTCACATACTTCATACTAAATCTAGTTAATGTCTTTTATAAATACCTCTATTGTGATAACCAAAGCTTACCATTTTTCCTATTTCTATTTATCTCCATGCCTAAAATTTGTCTTGCTACTCCTAGATCCTTCATATCAAATGTCCTGGCTAGATGATTCTTTAAACTATTAATTGATGCCATGCTTTGGTTCTACAAGCATATCATCAACATATAATGCCAATATAATGAATAAACCATTGTCTAAAAACTTGAAATAAACATAATGGTCATACTCACTCTTTATAAATTTATGGCTTGTCATGAAGTAATCAAACTTCTTGTACCATTGCCTAGGTGAATGTTCTCGGCCATATAATGATTTCATGAGCTTGAAAATATATCCTTTTTACTATCTTGTATAAAAATCTTAGGTTGTTCCATATATATATATATATATATATATATATATATATATATATATTCTCTTCTAAATCTCCATGTAAGAATGTTATCTTAACATCTCACTATTCCAATTCCAAATCAAGTAAAGCCACTAATGCTAAGACAACTCGAATAGAAGCAAATTTAAAAATTTATGAAAAGATTTCATGGTAATCAATACCTTCTTTCTATGCAAATAATTTTTCTACCTTTCTAACCCTGTGCCTTTCAACATTTTCATTAACACATATCTTTCATTTATAAACACATTTGTAGTCAACAGGTTTTCTACCTTTTGTAAGTTCTACTAGGTCCCATGAATTGTTCTTAGCCAAGGCATCCATTTCCTCTTGCATTGACCTTTTCATTTGGCACTATCCAAATCTTCCAATGTTTCTTGATAAAAATTAGGTTCCCCATCATTAGAAATCAAAGTAATTAAAATATTGGGACTTTACTTACTAGGAGGATGCCTGACCCATGTAGATATCCATATTGGTTGTGGAGTTGTTTCCTCATGTTATAACCTCCATTCTAGCTATTGATGTGTTTCCTCAAGTTGTTGTAAATATTTAACATCTTCACCATCAAAAAATGGTAAAATTTCCTCATTTTTAGAGTCTGAAGATGGCTTGATTTCAACTTTGACATGTTGATGTTCTAGCTCATGTTTTTATTTCATCAGCATCTAATTTTAAGAAATGAGTTTCATCAAACTCTACATCTCTACTAATGATGATTTTGTGGGCAATAGGAAAATATGCTAGATTTTTTCCCTTATTTTTGCAATAAATGTGTCTATAGAATTGACCAAATAAGGAATTAGTATCCAATTTTAAATCTTAAGTTTTAATGAATGAAAAAAGGAAAATGCACAAAAATTCATCAAAATGGAATTGAAAAAGGCACGTTGAGATCAGTCAAATTCAATAAAATGAATGCAAAAAAGATATATATTTTAAAATGACCTAAGAAATTAAAAAAGACTAAAAATAGTTAGCTTAGAAACATTCTATTATGGTCAAAATTAAAAACCTCCAAAATCACAAAAACAACATGAAAATAAGTGGTTTTTGCATAATATAATGAAATTTCATTAACATGATGTGATTTAGACAAAGCCTAATGCTGATGCCTTCCAAATAAAGAATCTTTGCTCAAATATACTATAATTTATAGAATGAATTTTCTTCCAAGATGAAAATTTCCCATGTGTTCGTCTATATAATGAATTTATTTTTTGTGTTTTAGTTCATATCCACATAATTTCATGAAAAATGAATGCATGTGAATTCAACAAAGGTCTATTGATAAGGACCAATAAAAAAAGATGATAAGAAAGGATTCATTATACCTGTAAAACACACAAGCTTACACCAGTCTTCATGTTAAGTAAATAATATGCAATAAATATGATCTACATATAATAAAGTAATAAAAAAAATCTAATACAAGTTACGATGAGCAAAAGATAACTTTAATAACAAAGTGCTAAATATTACATGAAAAGAATTTAGCCAAAAATAATTAACTTCAAACAAATCATATTTCTTTGATAACTTACCAAAAAATAGTAAACATAAAAGTAAGGAATGTATAAAAAAATTGAATTTTAAGTAAGAGAGATAAAGAAGATTTGTCACTTTTTGTAAAAGATATCTTACTTGAAGCAAGTGAGGCACTATCAAAAGAAGACTCGTCAAAGTCTCTAGAAATTACCCCAACTTTCAAAATACACATTAGTTTAACCTTTGAATTAGGTGTTTTAGTTATTTTCTAACAATACAAGTGTCATGAGTTGATTTACCACAAGATTTACATATTTCTAATATTTAGAAATATGATTTTCATGTTTTCCATAACATTCATAAAATTTACCATTTTTAATTAAAGTACAAGTATAAGAACTATTATAATCAACCAAAGTCATATGAGAAATAATATTATGCAATAGTGAGTGGGACAATATGACTTCACATTACTATTAAAGGCACTAAAATTAAACCCTGTAAAATTTGTATTAGATTTAAACAAAATGGATTCAATAATGTCATTTTCATATTTTCCAAGGCCACCATTAAAATAATAAATTACCTCCCTTCCCCTCCCCCTACCCCCCACCACATACCCCTATTGAGGAGTGGGTTACAAACTGTGTTGCAAAGGGATCCAACATTTAACTTTGTTATCACATATCTAACAACTATTAACTCTGTATTTTTAATATAATTTATAATATCAAATGATGAGAAGATGCACATTCAAATGACATAAAAAATGGGTGGTTTCACTGTCATTCCCTATTGAAATATACAATTTTGAATATTCTAATTTTTAGGTGATTTCTTGGATCTATCCCACTCATTTTCAATTTCATAGAAATCAGACTACAAATCCAAATCCTGACTAGGAAAATATGCTAGATTTTTTCCCTTATTTTTGCAGTAAATAAGGAATTAGTATCCAATTTTAAATCTTAAGTTTTAATGAATGAAAAAAGGAAAATGTACAAAATTTCATCAAAATGGAATTGAAAAAGGCACATTGAGATCAGTCAAATTCAATAAAATAAATGCAAAACAGATCTATATTTTAAAATGACTTGAGAAATTAAAAAAGACTAAAAATAGTTAGCTTAGAAACATTCTATTATGGTCAAAATTTAAAACCTCCAAAATCGCAAAAACAACATGAAAATAAGTGGTTTTTGACCAAATAAAGAATTAGTATCCAATTTTAAATCTTAAGTTTTAATGAATAAAAAAAGGAAAATGTACAAAATTTCATCAAAATGGAATTGAAAAAGGCACATTGAGATCAGTCAAATTCAATAAAATAAATGCAAAAAAGATCTATATTTTAAAATGACCTAAAAAATTAAAAAAGACTAAAAATAGTTAGCTTAGAAACATTCTATTATGGTCAAAATTTAAAACCTCCAAATCACAAAAACAACATGAAAATAAGTGGTTTTTGCATAACATAATGAAATTTCATTAACATGATGTGATTTAGACAAAGCCTAACATTGATGCATTCCAAATAAATAATCTTTGCTCAAATATACTAAAATTTATAGAATGAATTTTCTTCCAAGATGAAAATTTCCCATGTGTTCGTCTATAGAATGAATTTATTTTTTGTTTTTTAGTTCATATCCACATAATTTCATGAAAAATGAATGCACGTGAATTCAACAGAGGTCTATTGATAAGGACCAATAAAACAAGATGATAAGAAAGGATTCATTATACCTGTAAAACACACAAGCTTACACCAGTCTTCATGTTAAGTAAATAATATGCAATAAATATGATCTACATAAAGTAATAAAAAAAAATCTAATACAAGTTACAATGAGCAAAAGATAACTTTCATAACAAAGTGCTAAATATTACATGAAAATAATTTAGCCAAAAATAATTAACTTCAAACAAAGCATATTTCTTTGATAACTTACCAAAAAATAGTAAACATAAAAGTAAGGAATGTATAATTTTTTTGAATTTTAAGTAAGAGAGATAAAGAAGATTTGTCACTTTTCGTAAAAGATATCTTATTTGAAGCACTATCAAAATAAGACTCGTCAAAGTGTCTAGAAATTACCATAACTTTCGAAATACAAATTAATTTAACCTTTGAATTATGTGTTTTAGTGATTTTCTAACAATACAAGTGTCTTGAGTTGATTTACCACAAGATTTAAATATTTCTAATATTTAAAAATATGATTTTCATTTTTTCCATAACATTCATAAAATTTACCATTTTTAACTAAAGTATAAGTATAAGAAGTATTATAATCAACAAAAGTCATATGAGAAACAATATTATGCAATAGTGAGTGGGGCAATATGACTTCACATTACTATTGAAGGCACTAAAATTAAACCCTGTAAATTTTGTATTATATTTAAACAAAATGGATTCAATAATGTCATTTTCATATTTTCCAAGGCCACCATTAAAATAACAAATTAATTGCATAATTTTAAAACTAGGGTTAGAAACAAGATGTTGCAAAGTAATACAATCTTTAGATGGAGAAACATCACTTATTAAAGCAACTTGATCATTTTTTAAGAAAAGTAATTTGAATAGTGAAAATGTCAACCATTTTTTGTATTTCATGTATTTTCTAGTCATGTGATATGTTTACAATAAAAATGTGTCTTTTTACATTCGAATTGACATTTTAAAACAACAATATAATTATCTTTTTCCATAATTTGATGTGTAATATTATGAATCAAAATATGAATTTACTTGTAAAGCCACATTATTTCAAAAAATATTTATCAAAAAATAAAAAATAAATGAATTATAAAAATGCATTAATTACCTTCTAATGGTAAGAAAAACTCAATAAACTTATATTGAGAAACAAAAATTAAATTGAACCAAGATATTTCTTGATGTATCACTTGAAAAATGCTGAAAAACAAATTACATCATAAAATTTAAGTTGGTTTTTTTTTTAAATAAATATTAAAAACTTAACAAACCTAGCTTTGACAATCTCCTAGGGTAACCAGTCTTGAGATATCTTACAAAAAAGATCACCAATGTAGTGAATACCCTTTTTAAAAAGCCTAAGACGTTTTATCCAAGGCACCATGGCAAAGGGAACATTGTGGAAATTGAGAATAGGGAACCACTATAGAGATTGTGAGTTAATAAAGAGGCCAGTTCTGAATCCATCTCCAAACCAGATTAGGTGAGACTTAAGTTTATCCAAGGCCTTCCATACGCTTTGTATGATGAAAGAGCCATTGATTTTGATAGGCATATTGATACTGAGGTGCTCAATCGATGGTAGAGTCTTAACTCTCTTCACCATGTCTAGTTGAGGAGATTCAATAATATTTGGGGGGTTATATTAGAGCCTTTAAAAGCTCACTTTTTTTGGTGCATTATGTATCACAAGATCCCTATTGGAGATTGGCTCAAGTAGATAGGGGTTCCTAATCCCACTTGTCATGCGTTCCATCACCCATATGTCAGGGGACCTGTAGCTCTACCAATTAGAGCACAATTGATTACTATCTTATATGCAATTAAACACGAAATTATACCAGAATGATAAAGTAGCTAGAAACATGAGACAGCAAAGAATTTGAGAGACAATACACACTCTTTGTATTAGATACTACTAGAAGAAAATACAATAAGGAAGATGCCACTTCTTCCTCCACCTCAAAGGCTTGCCACACCTCAAGACCTTCTTCCCTCTCTCTCTTGCTCAACACAACAACTCTAAAGCTTGAGTTGTTATCCCTCCTTGAATGCTTCAGCTGATCTCCTTGACCTTACACCTGTAGATCTCCTTGACCTTGCTAGCTTCAATGCCTTTACTTGCCTTAGAATTGATTTACAATACATGCCTTATGGGTCTATAAATAAGATCCCATGCTTACAAAAATAGAAGTCTAACTACTAAAATTAGACACACAGCCCGCAACTTAAATTAGCCCCTTAGCATGCAAACACTCGGTTCAACTAACTGACTGTTCGTCAACAGCAGTTTCGAAAATACACAGGCGACCGATGCCGGTCCCTGCTGGTCTGGTGCTGCCGATGTCGGCCGACTTCCTGCCGTCGCCGGTCTCCTTCTCCACTGCACTTGACCGACGTCGGTCATACTGCCAACATCGGTGGATCTGGTTCTTCAGCATCCTTCCTTCTAGTGTCTGCAAACAGTTGAAGCTTTTAGCTCCACACCACAACAATCTCCCACTTGGAGATAAACAGCTGCAACCTGTACCTATACCTGTACACCATCTATTTTGTTCCTTAGGCTTTGTATCCCTCTTCAATGTCACTCTTGAAGACCAACCACCACGTAAACCTGTGATGCTATACCTATATCTTATGCCACAAGAATTTTGCTGCTCCCAAATTCTCCATGACATACTTCTGAACTAACTCTACCCTTAGCTCAGAAAACTCCCTGTATATGAAACCCTGCAAAAAGTAACACAATACAGTAACAAGATAATGTAGCTAACATTATCCAACCTGGTAAAGATAAAATACAATGGTCAAACCTCCATTGTTCTGCAGCATAATCAAGACCATATACCATAGCCTTCTGTCTCATGTATCCATCCACTCTCTTCTCTAAAACGGGAATCCATCCCTCTATCCAGTGCTTTCTTCCAGCTGACAACACTACCAACAAATACATGTTTGGTTCTCCAAGGACTCAGACTCCTCATCCATGCCAAGCTCCCACTGTTTCTGGATTCTACCTACATTGCTTCTTCCATCTTCCTAGTTTGTGACTATCAGTAAGCAATATAAAGAAGGTGAACAACGAATATGAGGTTCACATACCTTTCCTGACCTCCACATGGGTGTTTGAGACTTAGTAATTCACCTAACATCCGTTCCAGTGACCGATCTAGGCCATCTCCCAGTCTGCTCCCGACCGATGTCGGTTCCCTACACTGATCCTTACTGCCGACGTCGTTTCCCTAGCCGATGCCGGTGTCCATCCTACCGACATTGGTCCTTGTGACCGACGTCAGACTTCTCCTGTCTGACCTACAGACCCTGCTGGTCTGCACGTGACCGATGTCAGTATCTGGATGACTGACGTCGGTGCCAAGCTACCGACATCGGTGTCTGTGTGTTCCTGTAAGTGATGAAATTTTCATCTGCGAGCTCTTCTTGGATCAAACCTCTATCCATGCTGCCCTGCTTAGAGTTATTCAGCCCCTGTGACTGATCTCTATCCTTCATCTCCTCCAAAAACACCAAGGCTTCTTTGTTCCTGTCAAAAGCATCAAATTTCCTCTTTTTGCAATGAACTGTATCTATGCACATACCTTTTGAATCAAGAACTTCCATTCCCTTCCTATTCTTGTGACCAAGCCTATTAGGCCACATCTTCGAATCTACACCAGAAGTGGAATCAGTAATACAAGTAGACAGATAAAGAGTATCTACTTTCTTACCTCTTGCTAGAACAAGTGCTCCCTTGGTAACCTTCCAAGAATCCACTGTGAGGGTTATTGTGCATCCCTCATCTCCCAACCTTCCTATAGAAATTAGACTCTACTTCAGAATCGGAACATGCATGACCTCTTTCAACACCCATGTGTTGTCAATCTGCAATCTCAGCTGCACTTTCCCTTTGCCAACTATCTGACAAGGCATACCATCCCCTAAATAAAGAACTCCAAAGTCTCCCTGTTCATACTCGTAGAACAAATCTCTGTTTGGGGATGCATGAAAAGATGATCCAGAATCTAAAATCCATGATCCTACCTGACTATCTGAAGAAAGTATGAGAGCATCCTACATCACAATATTTGCATCCTTTGCTTCTCCCATACCTGCATGTTGATTCTCTTTATCTCTCAACCAACACTCCTTTGTATGTCCTTTCTTTCCACAAAACCAGCAGGTAATACCTTTGGACTCGGATCTCCTTCCCGACCTTGATTTCCCTTGCTCAACCTTCTCCCTTTGCCTTTCCCTGCTTTCTGCACTTAGAGCATTCCCTGATGATTCACCTGTGCTTCTCCTGCGTATTTCCTCATTCAAGATCACACTCACAACATCATCAACTTTTAAGATTTTAGAAGCAGATGTAGAATTACTTACTGCCATAACCATACCGTCCCAACTTTCAGGCAAAGAACATAAAATCAAGAGAGCCTTTACCTCATCATCAAAAACAATATTAACTGAAGCTAGTTGGTTTACCAAACCATGGAAATCACTGAGATGAGTATGTACCAATCCACCTTCCTGCATTTGCAAAGTAAATAGCTGCTTCATAAGATATACCTTATTAGAAGCCGAGGGCTTTTCGTATAGATTCGCCAAGGACTTTATCAACTCTTTCGTTGTCTTACACTGTGATAAGCTGGAAATCACAGATGATGCAAGGCTCAATCTTATGGAACTGAGAGCCTTTCGATCAAGAACATTCCATTCTTCATCCTTCATATCTGTGGGCTTGCATGCAACCCCACCCAACGGTAAGTACAAATCCTTCTGATACAGATAGTCCTCAATCTGCATCCTCCAGTGTTGATAATTCTTGTCATTAAACTTCTCCATTCGTAGCTTACTTTCTCCTGCCATTGCTAAACTCCCACTCAATCAGAAAACCCTGTGAATGACCTGTAATCAAAAACAATACCCTGCTTCCTGCAAACCGTAGCTCTGATACCAATTGTCAGGGGACCTGTAGCTCTACCAATTAGAGCACAATTGATTACTATCTTATATGCAATTAAACACGGAATTATACCAGAATGATAAAGTAGCTAGAAACATGAGACAACAAAGAATTTGAGAGACAATACACACTCTTTGTATTAGATACTACTAGAAGAAAATACAATAAGGAAGATGCCACTTCTTCCTCCACCTCAAAGGCTTGCCACACCTCAAGACCTTCTTCCCTCTCTCTATTGCTCAACACAACAACTCTAAAGCTTGAGTTGTTATCCCTCCTTGAATGCTTCAGCTGATCTCCTTGACCTTACACCTGTAGATCTCCTTGACCTTGCTAGCTTCAGTGCCTTTACTTGCCTTAGAATTGATTTACAATACATGCCTTATGGGTCTATAAATAAGATCCCATGCTTACAAAAATAGAAGTCTAACTACTAAAATTAGACACAGAGCCTGCGACTTAAATTAGCCCCTTAGCATGCAAACACTCGGTTCAACTAACTGACTGTTCGTCAACAGCAGTTTCGAAAATACACAGGCGACCGACGCCGGTCCCTGCTGGTCTGGTGCTGCCGACGTCGGCCGACTTCCTGCCATCGTCGGTCTCCTTCTCCACTGCACTTGACCGACGTCGGTCATACTGCCGACGCCGGTGGATCTGGTTCTTCAGCATCCTTCCTTCTAGTGTCTGCAAATAGTTGAAGCTTTTAGCTCCACACCACAACACCATAAAACATTAAACACCTTTTTTGGTTTTGTCCCCATGCTCAGTCTGCTTGCACATGGATTCACTCTCTTTTTAAACCTTTTAGGCCTAAAAGGTTCACTTGGAAAATGGCTCTCTTGATGGACGCAACCTTACTACCTAAAATATACAATAATTTTTGGCATATTTTTTGCACTAATATTTTATTTCACATATGGGAGTCTAGAAATAAGCTTGTTTTAATCATGAAACTATGGAAATTAGTTTTTCAATTTCTAACAAAATTAATGTGATCTCCAATGTTACCCTTCAGATCTAGAACCAAACAAAAAAACTCTGGTTGGAACTTCACCACTTACAGGAGTTGCTAGATCATTGGGGTAATACCCCTTATGCTGTCAGTCTGGAGTTGCTTGATCACACTCTTCATCAGGGACGTGGTGGTGGAGTCTGATGATTGAGGTCCCAAAGTCATAGGTTTGAGATTCATAGGAGCTCCTCTCCTCACTCTCGTTGGCCATCTCCTCAACATGGTTTGTCTCATCATGATAGTGGTAATCAAGGAGGTTGGGTGGCTCCCCAACAAGATAAGTTTTCACACCTGGTGCTTGCCATTTTTCCACCTCAGTAGAATCCTAAACATTTTTAGAAAAATAAAGAGAAATAGAATGATGGGTGGGAGCCTCTTACCTTGGATGAGGACCCCCAGATGATGGGGGGTGGGGAGGGAAGCCTCAGGACCCTCCGTTGCCTCCACCACCTGCTACCATGTTCACTATTGTTGCTTAAGGATCGATCTTCTAGTTTGTGCTTTATCCTTTTTTGGTTTTTATGCACATGTGTTAGACTATTTTACCGGTTTGGCCTTCTAACTTCTTTTGTTGCTTTCTTGGAGCTTGTTTAGCCTGATGTGGTTTTGGGGTGTGGCTTTTCCACCCACTTTTATTTGTATAACTAGCTGTATTTTATTTTGTAAGTTTTTAAAATATTAAAGTGCACTTTTAAATTTTTTTTAAAAAAACAAAATACGTAACTTATTATTAAATAAAGATTTCAAGATATAATATTTATTTAAGTTTATATATATGTTATTATTATATCTATATTTTATAAATATTATATCACTATATATTTTAATATAGTAATAAATTATATATAATACTAGTATGCATATCTTAGATAAATATATTTAAAATACATAGATAGATATCATTCTCAAGGCACTCACAATTCAATACGATATAGGTGCCTCGAAAATGATATCTATCAGTATATTTTACATAGATTTATCTAAGATATGTATGCTAATTATCTTAAAATTTAAGTTACTATAATTTTAATTATGTTAGTTATATTCTATTGTATCATTTTTAATGTCAAATATTTGTCTTTTTAAAAATTAAAGGGATAATATCATCTCTTGAATGAAGAGATTGATATAAATTAATATAAGAAAAGTTGCGAGAAAATTTTTAGTTCTTGATATCGAAGAAATCAAACATTTCAATTTTATTTTCATATTCTAGAGTGGTAAATAAATAAATTCTTTTATTTTAAATTAAATAAAATTACCAAAATGATAAATATAAAATAAATAAATAAATTCTTATATTTTAAAGTAAATAAAATTACCACAATAACAAATATAAATAAATAAATAACATTGGTAAAGAACATGTGCTCCTGGAAGGGAGGTTATAGGTTCAAATCCTATAGGGGGTAGGGATTGCACACAGTGAGGTGCCTCCCCATGATGGGAGTATGAGGTGGTCCCATATGCTGGACATGATTTGTAGACCATAACCAAGGCATTAATTGGCATCGTGGACCTTAAAAACTTTATTATTATTATTATTATTATTATTATTATTATTATTATTATTATTATTATTATTATTATTATTATTATTATTATTATTATTATTAAAGTCCACTTCTAATTAATTACACTCTTCCACACCTCCCCATGTTAATTATTTTATTAAATCGGCTTCTAATTAATTAATTTCCAATCTATTCATGCCATTACACCCTTTCACCTCCTTCCCTCAATGTCATTCTAGGGAACACCTATGGATATAATAATATTAATACATATAATTAATTATTATTTTATAATAATATAAAAAATATATATAATTTAAAGATTAATAATATAAAATATATTATTATTATTATTCTTATTTATATGTATAATTAGATTATAAGATATTATTTAATTTATTGATTATTACAAAGAGGGTTTCTATGTTATATTATACAATAAAAACATAATTTATTAGTATAATAATATTATTATATTATATATTATATAAATATTATTATAAAATAATATTTTTTATAATATATAACATTATATTATTATAATATATATTGATATAATATTTATAAGATATAAAATTAATAATAATCTATTATATTACGATAATATATATAAACTTAATTAAAAATAATAAAATATTAATATATTAAACTATATATAATTTATTATTATGTTATAATATAATATTTATAAAATATAGTAATTACATTGATTATTTTATATATATATATATATATATAAACACTAATTTATAAATTATGTCATTTACAACTGTCAATTTAGTTAATAAAACCTTTATTAATATAAATATACATTAAGTCATTTATAATTGTGTAATAAATATACTAATTTATAAATTAAGTATATATAAATCAATGATATATTTAAATTTACCAAATTTTGATGGACTATTTTTTTATGAATATATTATACAATTATATATATAATAATATATACATTATTATTATAAATATTACAAATAATATAAATATTAAAAATATTCATGTATAATAAAAATATCTATATATTATAATATATTATATTTATGTAAAAAATATTTAAAAGTTTTTGAGCAAAAGAGATGTGATAAAATTGTGTAGAGTGCTTAACGGTAGCTAGCCTTTAGGATCCCCCTATCACACTACTAATTTGTCATAGATCTAAGTAGGATTTAACAATATTTATTGGGAATTTATTATGTTGATTTGGTTAAGTGATCCACCTTTTGGGTGCTTGGGCATTCCCTATATTAAATGACTGACATCCCCATCTCTACATCTTTAGATGAAGGGAAAGATGGTGCAAGATTGAATGATAATGACACCAAAGAAAATGAAAAATCATTCCAAAGGTATTTCATGAGGTACTGGTTCTAACCCAAACATCCCTTCACTTGATGTTGTGCTTGATCCACCTGAATTCGAAAATACTTACAACTATTTTGAAATTTTCATTTTGGTTGCTTATTTTGTGGGTAGAGTCCCTCTTGAGAACCTTTTAAAGTAATGTATTTATAACCATTGGCAAGGCCATAGTGTGAAACTAGAAGGAGTCAAGAATCTTACCAAGAGTTTCTTCTTATTTCAATTCACCAACCTAGAAACTATAAAGCCATCGTCAATCATGGTCCTTGGTTCATTTATAACATGATGGTTGTGTTCTCTCACTAGACTCAAGACTTTTAGCTCTCCGAGCATGCCAAACTTAAAATTCTAGTATGGGTCAAATTCTTTAGCTTGCCTCCTCCCCATGGGGTTTTATCGACTAACTCATAAAACCAATAGGATGTTTTAGATGCCATGAACAACTAAAATTTTATATGTCCTGTCTCCAATAAAGGGTTTGTATGAAAGTGGATCTAGTTAAGGACCTTAAAGATTTCATTAAAATTCAAGTAGAAAAAAATTGATTTATCTAGTGTGTGCTCCACATTAATATATTGAACACCTATTTTAGGTGTCAATCCTTGGATCATATGATCTAGGAGTTTCCTTTGATGGTCCCCACTCATCCTACTCTTTAGGATAAAAGTGGGCCTGAGCCTAGAACCTAAAATAAGAATTAGGATGGGTGGATCACCATCACCAATAAGAAAAACAATTTGGCCCTTTGTAATTATAAACCTCAGTCTTCTATGTATCACCCATCAATTAGTCTTAGCACTTTGGCTCCAACTAGAAAAGCTACCACTACTATGCCTAGTAAGGCCCCATCATCAATTATGAACACACCTCAAGCAATGGATTTTTTTTTGCTTCTCTACCTTCTATTCCTCAAGCTCAATCATCACAACTCCTCTTAGGGTGACATATTTAAATGATATACTTAATTGTTGTCACATAAATGAATCAAATATTTCACTTTGTTGTCACATTTTTAAAAATCTCCACATTGACAACAATTTTTACTTGATATCTTGTTGACCAAATCATCACCTTTTTGCAAGCCAAGAGAATGCAAACACCATTTTAGCTTCTCTAATAATACTAGTTTTGGGAATATATCAACATTACTTTCCTTTGTATGAACCTTTTGAAGTGATACTTTTCCTTCATCAATCACTTGTCTAACAAGATGGTACTTTACAGTAATATGCTTTATCCTATTACGATAAGTTAGATACTTGGCCAAATAAATTACACTCTAACTATCACAAAATACCTTCATTTTGTATTTCTCTCTTCCAAACTCAACCAATAGGCCCTTTAGCCAAATTGCCTCATGGCAAGCATGATAGGCAACCACATTTTATGTTTTAGTAGTTGATGCAATAATAATAGTTTAAATCTTCAACATCCAACTAATAAGTCCACCTACAAATGTAAAAACATAACCAGATGTTGATCTTCTTTTGTCTAGATCTCCTATAAAATTAGAATCAACATATCCATGAATAAAATCACTAGATCTATTGCAAGTGATGTGATAGTTAGTTATGGCTCACAAGTAGCAAAACACCCACTTTATTTCTACCCAATGTTCTTTACCTAGATTTTTCATATATCTATTAAGGACTCAAATTGCACCCTAGCTAAAAGTAGAAGTGTTCAAGTCCTACTCTCAAATATGGTCCAACATGGGAATGACCCTAGGTTGTGGGTTACCTAAACTTGGGTCAAAACTCTAGGGATTTTAATGAGGCTAGCTCCTCAGATATAAAAATATAGTCCCTATTACCAAACCTATTGGGGTGAAAAGAGGTGAAAAATACAATGAATAAAATCTATACTAAATGTGGTGATGAACCAAATGTTCTAAGATCCACTTTTAGCTTGGACACTTCTATGACTACTAATGAATCCAATCAAGAGAAGGGTTGGTCAGAATCTATGACAAGGTTACAAGCATGAGTGTTTTTTATGAAGGTTGAAAAGACACTTGAAACTTGAAGGACAGGAAGAGATATGTCTATATGAGACACTATGAACTTATGACACTTCAAGAGGGAAATCACTAGCTAACACTTCACACAACCTGCAAAAAACCAACAAAATTGCAGCAAGGTACATGAAGAATACACAGATTATGAATAAAAACATACACTCTGCACATTAAACATCAATAACATACACTTAGCATTCACCCAGAATCTAAAAACGTCTTATATTGATTCAAAAGAGAGTTACAAAGTGATTTTAGAGAGCTTTGTTATCTCCAACCCCTCTGGGGTTTTTTTTAATCAAGGGTTCAAGGAAAGTATTTATAGGAAGAAAAGATGAGGGATAAAGAAGAAAACTATACTGGGGAAGCCATTTATGAGCTCGATCCTGTTCATAACAACCATATCCACCATTTTCCTCAATCTTTCTCCTACATTAAAGTCACTTCTCTTTTTTGACATGGTCAGGGTAAGTTATGGGGATCCATCCCTGTTAGTACATGGACCTTTCCAAGATTTTATGTGTTATTGTCCTTTATTGCTAGGGTGAGGTTTTTTATGTGCTTGGGGGGGCATGCCCAAGTCTGGTTGTAGTGGCTATTTGTCATGGGCATGGCTGAGTTCAAGGACAATAAGGCTTTTCATTAATGCATGGATTTTCCCTAACCACATATTTTGAACACTAATCTAATGTAGATGAAAACCAATTTAGTTAATTAGTTTTCTCATATTTTAGAATTGCCAAAGCTCTACTGAAAGCATGTACCCACTTCTTCATTTAAACCTTCAATCCTTTACCTAAATTAGGCTTGGGAGACTTAATTTTGTCCTTATAGAGCTTTAATGATGATGTTTGGTCTTTACTATTATCTTGGTTTAACCCAGGTTGAGCTTTGAGATCAATTTCTATGTTCCCATTAGTTTGAGTTAAACTTAGGCTCAACTCCATTATTTATTTTGTTTGGGTCGATTTGGTCTTAGCTTCTTCAACATGCCCCAGCTCGATCTTTTCTCATTGGTTATCGAGAATCTGACTTGGCTCATTTACCCACTAACCTCATCTCACTCTATTGATCTGCCTGTATACAAATGTCTGTGAGCCATCGATCTTCTACCTAACCCACATGCTTTTGACACTTATCCTTGACTTATTTAACCTTGAGATTCACTGACCATTTTTCCTCTACCTCACTCCATCCAATCTTGATGAGTGATTAAGTGTGAGCCCTTGATTTAGATTTGAATTATCAACTCTATCTCCACAGGTGTCACTAGTTAATCTTGCATTGATTCTCAGGATCCTATCAATCTATTAGTTCACATGTTTATACCATGTGTCAACTTCTCACACTCTCTGACTGCTTAACCCATCTCACTCCATTGGATTGAGATATATGATTAAGCGAGGACCATTGATCTCATTAGGACCCATAGTTTGAAACCCAACGACTAGATCATGATCTTAAATTTGATGATCTATGAGATGTCAAATGATGTTCGTAAAACCATCATTGATGTTCATGTGACTATCAAATTTTATCTCAAAATGACTTACTTTTTTTGAGCTTAAACTTGACATCAATGCAAACATCTCATTACATGGGTTTAACTTTGGAAGCTTCTAACTTAAACCAAACAATCTTGTGTGGATCCAATTTTTTTTTAGGATGATCCTAATATGTAGAACTACAATTGTACATGACCCACTAGTTGTGCAAGGATTTCTAAGCAAAGATAAAAATTATGTAAGTGGACTGGTTTGTTTGTTCTTGCATGATGTCCTAGTAATGGTTTGATCCCTTAAATATTGTTCTTAACCCCTTTGCTTGAATCTTTGAGGCTCAAATGGGTCTTAGCGCTTGAGAAAACCTGCCTAAGACCTTGAACTACCGTGACCATCATGAAGACATGCTCCTTTAAAATTTGAAAAGCTACACTTTAAGTAAGCTTAAAGTGTTTCAAAAGCTTTACAAGGTGAGGGTGATCTTAAGACCACTTATTCCATCTAGAACTTGGTTCATCTATTCATTCATTTGACCATTTCATTCAATAGAAACTCTATCTTGCTAATCAATTCCATGCTTGACCTTTAAAAAATTCACTATTATTGGGCAAGCTTGGTATGTTGGCTAAAATGTCCAACATTTCTAGTGATTCTACTGGCTTGACCAGCCTATTAGTCATGGAACCTAGAACTTGACCAATCTCATTCATGATGGTTAGACAAATAAATCATTATTTATAGAAAGACCCTATCTATCTCTTTGAAACACATTAAATCAATGAGGTGTATGCAAACAATAAGAAATAAATAAACTAACAAACTACTTGAAACAATAGGAAAATAACAAACAAAACAATGTATAAAGGCACTTAGAGGAAATAAGAGATTTATATACCTATATACAAAGATTATGATACAAAATTAGTAGTAGAATTTCAGATACCTATTGTTGATGGGTATGGGAAGGCTCTCTCCACTCAACCTATCAATCTCAAAGGTGTTTCTCTCCTTGCAACTTGTGATGATATAAGGTCCACTCTAAAGACTATCAAACTTGGAGTGTTTTCCTAGTTTTGCATGGTCCTTATCCCATTTGAGGACTATATCACCTTACTAAAATGTCCTTGAGGAAGCTCTCTTGTCAAATGAATTTTTTACTTGATGCTAATTAGACCACATAATATGCACAGCAGCATCCCTTGTCTCCTCTAGCTACCTCATCTCATTCAACCTTACCTATATAGCATTGTCCTCTAGAAACTCAAGTTGATGTGAAATCTCTAATGCAAGAAGATCATGATATACAGGAAGTCTGGCCTCTTTTCCATAGACCAAGAGGTATGGGAAGTGTCTAGTAGTTATTTTAGGCATCACTCTATCTTTCCATAAGGCAATCCTTAGTCTAGCATGCCACTCCCTTTGACTATCCTCCACGATTCTCTTAATAATCCTCAATCGGTTCTTATTTTTGGACTCTACTAGTCCATTTCCCTTTGGGTAATATTTATTAGATGTTTTAAGATAAATCCCATGTGAAAGAGCCCACTCATATACCTTTCTACTGTTGAAAGCCAATGTACTGTCAGAAATGATCATGGAAGGCACACCAAACCTAGTCACAAGGCTATTTTAGAAGTCCAAAATAGAGACTTTGTTGGCCTCCTTGAGGGCAACTACTTCAACCCACCTTGTAAAGTAGTATGTAGCTAGCTATAATGATTCATTTATGTCCTTTACTTGAAGGTGGGTGTATCATCCCTATGAATTCTAATCCCCATTGCATGAATGGTTGTTCTACTTGAATTGGCTTCAAGGGAAGTGCATCTAGTCTCCGCTTGCCAACAAACATTGCACATTTTGGGAATTTCCTTACCCAAGAGTGAGCATCTCTAAACATTTTAGGCCAAAATTACCTAGATCTAATTATTTTGGAGGTTGTGATCTTGGAAGCAAAGTGCCCACCAACTGGAGCATCATGGAATTGCTCTAGTAGCTTGTGAATCTAGCATGACTCTACACACCTTAAAAATGTGCCTCATATGTCCTTCTTGAAAATTACCCCATCTATTAAGACATAAGGTATAATTTATAACCTGAAGTTCCTTACTTTTGATTTATCTATCCCCATAGGACATTGGCCCTTTTTAAGAAACCTACTTATATATTATGTCCAACTAAAGAGTGTGTCATCTGTAGCTGCATGTTGACTATCATGGACTATTAACACTTTGTCCTTATCCTATTTTACTCTTGCTGCAATGTGCTTGCATAACCCTCTACCCATTATAAAGTTTGTAATTCTAACCTCAAGGTCATACTCTATGCATTTTGTTAACCATCCAGCTCTTTCCTCATTGAGATCTTTATTGAGTATGAACTCTATGATACTTGAATGCACTACCATGAGTATGATCTTGATATTAGAGATCATGTGCCTGAATGTATTCAACCCTTTCACTACTATTAGTACACAATTTTATACAAAGCTATACCTTCCCTCATACTCTTCTAAGGCCTAACTTAAAAAATCAATAGGTTGCTCCAAACCTTGTTCATTCTATTGCATCAACATGGCAAAGATTGCATCCAATGTAGAGAAAGCAGATAGGTAGAATTCTTTATTAAAATTAGGATTAAGAAGTGTAGGGGAATGAGAGATGACCTCAAAACTCCTCTTACCTTCTTTAGTCCATGTAAACTCTTTTTACTTTCTTAGCATGTGAGTAAGAGGCTTGACCAACTTTGCAAATCCTGGGATAAATTTTCTTATAAAATTAGTCTTTCCTAAAAAATTCTATAGATCCTTCTTGTGCTTGGGTAGGGGTAGGGATAAGATATACTCAACTCTATCAGGGTCTATGGAAAGACCATCCTTGGACACTACATGACATAATAATCTACCCTCATGCACACCAAATATACATTTTTAAGGATTTAAAGACACACCAAACTCTCTACACCTTTCAAACACCAACCTCAAATGAACAATGTGGTCAGCTAGGTCTTTTGAAAAATAGTGATTTCATCTAGGTAGATAAGCACCATGTCATTGATTAATCTTTCAAATTCAACATCCATTACCCTCTAGAAAGTTACCCCAACATTGAATATTCCAAAGGGCATCTTCATATATGCATAAGTGCCCCACTTAGTGGTGAAGGTAGTCTTATGCCTATCTTCTTCCTTGACCATAATATGATTATAGCCAGAGTAACCATCAAACAAAGAAAACCTATGAGAACCTATTACCTTTTGAAGAATTTGATCCATAGAGGGCAATGGGTAATGGTCTTTTAGAGACACCTTATTGAGGTCCCTAATGTCAAAACACAAACATATTTCCCCATCCTTCTTCCACAAGGTTTACCACCCATGAGGAATGCTTAATGGGAAATATGATCTTTGATTCAATCAGCTTAAATAATTCCCTCTTCATCAACTCCTCAACCTTTGGATTGACAAGCCTTTGCCTTTGCCTGACTAGTCTTGCATTACTCTTTGATTCAATGGTATGTTGTGCAAGTTTGGGGTCAAAACCTTTCAAATCCTTGTATTCCCATGAAAATACATCAAATAAATCCTAGCATAAGGCCACAAATACAACTCTTTCTTCTGTTGTGTTAACCTTTCCCAACTTCAATAATTTTCCCTTGAAGATATTTATCCTTTGATAATGTTCCTCTTTGGCTAAGATACGTGTCTTGCCTTTTCTTACTTGGTCATCCTCATTAAAGATGATTTCTAAGGTCACAAGTCCTTTAGGTGGCTTGATGGCTCTCAAATTGACTATCTATTCATCATACTTATGCTAGAACCTATTTTGATTTTGATGGCATAACTCTGTTTCCTACATCAGAAAACATATAATTTATTCATCATTAGCAAACACTTGCCAACTTACTTCATTACTAGGTACAATTGGCCTGCATATGACTTTGAATTTGCCTAAACTTTGGTTACCCTTGACTCCCTCTACAACTTCTTACTAAGCTCCAATGGCTACAAGCCTATCTACATGTTGATTTGATTCTCTTGGTATGGATTATATATTAAATGCCAAGAAGTCTTCCATGAGATCCTATACATGGTGCTTGTAGGCTTTCAAATGATGGTTTGACAACATCCATGCCTCTCACTTATTGTACCACAAGCTCATTATCACCCTTGACTTGAATAAGTTTAAAACCTCTTCTTCTCGCCTTTTTCAAACCATGCAAAAGGGCTTCATATTCAATTGTGTTTGAAGTGTAACTGAATTGGAACCTTGTAGCTGAATAGCATTTTTGATCTGAGGGTGAAACCAAAATGACCCCAGCTCCACTACTATTTTTTGACCTTGATTCATCAAATAATAAGGTCCATATACCATCTTCTTGAGTAGTGCTAGTTAAGGAAGGTATTATAGACCCTTCTTCATGCATATAGTACACTCCTAATTTTGTTTCTTCAAGATTTATAAAGGGGTTAAATCCATGGTTGTCAGCTACCCATTCATCTAGATATAGGTCTGAAATTCCCTTAAGATGATCATGAGGCTCTTGTTCACTAACATTTTCATCTTCCTCAAATATGGTGTAATTGACATTTACAAAATTAGGCATATAGGGCTCCAAATGGAACCTGGAGATGGGTTCAGACCTAATAATGACCTTAGTCCCATATCTGGTCCTAAAAACCATATATGACCAATCAAAGGACAAATAGCCCCTAATATTTATAGTAAAGTCCCTAGATAGGCATAGGGAAAAATATGGGGGTAGGTCCACAACCATTACATCTTGAGTGATGACACAATTAGGGTAGGCTACCAATGTGATCTTAAGGTCTTTCAGTATGCCTACCATTTTAGTGGGAAAACCATCCAATTGGATAATGCCTTTCTCATTGGCTATATATTTAAGCCCAAGCTTATATGTTATGGATTTAGGTATAACCTAAGTCAAAGCACCTAAATCTATCATACAATTATGTACTAAACAATCTTCTATGATGGTTAACAAATAGAAAGGAGGGGGATTGACAACTTTGGGAGGATGAACAATATTATGAACCTAAATTTGATTATGGACTTGGTTAGAAACTTGATTAGGACTGGGCTAGCTAGTGTTTTCAAAAATAATGTTGACTTTTTCAACTGCGTTATTTATATGAGAAGGTTTGAAAAGTTCTTTCTGAAGAATTTATTTTTATTCCAAAATAGATAGAGTATCATACATAGACATTATGACATTAGCCCTTTTCATATGATCTGCAATATTAAAAGGAAAATTGGTACCTTTGGATACACCTTGGAAGTAGAAGCATCATTTAGCCTCTATGTGATATGGGGAATAAAAGGAGAACTCTGTTATGCCACCAAGATTGTTGAGGTGTTTGTTGAGTTTTCAAAACTTTAGTATCTAAATCTAGAGTGGTTGGCTACTAATTTATTTATGGAGGCATTGAAGAAGCTTTAGGCTACTCCAAATTATCCTCCAACATTTTCATCTTAGACCTAGTATGAGTTACAATTGATTCATCTGGCCTTTGATTAGTCTACCCCATGTTTACCACCACATGGTCAAACATATGCTTCCCTTTGTGGAGCTAAAAGCTTCACTGATGCAGACATGGAGGAGGTTATAGGATGAGTTGCTGAGTGTCACAAAGTGTTTGGCGTTGGTCTGGCCAACCGACGTCGGCAGGTAGGCAACAGGAGGCAACCGACGTCGGTCATAGATCGGCCAACGTTGGCGACCCCCAGGCGGGCAGGGACCGACGTTGGTCGCCTGTGTGGTTCGACTGCGAGCTTATTACGGGCTGTTAGCTAACGAACCAAGTGTTTGCATGTTCAGATCTATTTTTAGACTGAGAGATGCGGATCTAATTATTGTAATTAGATGTCTAATCATTGTTTGGATGAGATCTATATAATAGACTCATGGTTGTATTGGAAAGGTGTTCTAGTTTTGAGTTGAGCAAAGTTTGTTCCTTCTGTGTGTGAGGTGAGCAAGGGTGTTCCTCCTAGTTCCACAGTACCAGGTGTAGGTGCTGGTTTTGGAGAGTCAGCTGGATTCTTCAGGAGTGTAGGATCTTGGTCACAGTTGCATGGCCTATATAGGAGATCTACATGGTAAGTAAGATCGTTGATCTGCAGGTGTATGTGTGTGCAAGGTCAAGGTTCACAGGTGAGCAGAACCGTGTTTGATTTGCAGGTGTGCAAGATCATATAGACAGCAACACAATAGGGAGCAGTATCAGGCAGGATCTACTTGGAGTACAGGTGTGTACTCGGATAGAGCAAGAGAGGAAGGCAAGGGAGTTCCTTCCATAAGTATGGTCTGTTGAATTGCAGGTTGTTGCAAATTCATGGGAGATCTACTTGAAGTACCTTGAGTACTTGTTGAATATGTGGAGTACTTGTGGAGTGCATGGAGCACTTGTGGTGTGCGTGGAGCACGGGAGGTGAACACCAACTCTGTATTTGAGTTGGGTGTTGGGACCTAAGAGGGAGAGCTTTGGGGAGAAGAATTACTGTTCACTTGAGGTGTGGCGAGCCTCTGAAGAGGTGGTGGAGAAGAAGTGGCATCTTCTTTATTGTATTCTTTTCTGTATAAAATGTTAATACAAGTTGTGTATTGTCTCTCATATCTGTGTTATTCTGAATTCTAGTTACTTGGTGAATCTGGTTTATTTCTGCATATTAAGTTGCTTGGTTTAGTAATCAATTGTGTGCTTTCGTTTATATATATCCCAACAAGTGGTATCAGAGCCTTGGTTGTAGGTTCTTGAGCTTGATACCAACAAGTGGTATCAGAGCTAAGGTTGCAAGAAGCAGGTTTTGTGCTTGGTTACAGGTCACTCTCAGGGATTTCTGATCGAGTGGGAGTAGAGTAATGGCAGATGAAAGTAAGCTAAGAATGGAGGAGTTGAAAAGCATAGATGGTCACTCACGGTCCTATGGAAAGAAAGAGCAGGTAAAAGAATATTGTTGGTTGGTAGCAGATCAGCATGAAGAAACTGAAGAAGCAGATGTAGCAGGTGTTATTGCACAGGATGCTCTGGGAGGTTTCTTGGATAAAGTTGAATCTTGGATAAAAGATTCGGTTGCCTCTTTCCATGCAGCCCCAGGTAGAGGAGCTGGTGAGCCTTGCCAGAGAATTGGCAAAGCGGAAGTGAAGCTAAAATTGCAGGCGGCCAACACACAGGTGTTGATGAAGGTCATGCAGGTCCCAGGTTTGGAGATATGGCTAATTTCTTCAGAAAGATTGGGTGATGAGAGATGCACAAGAACTCTCACAGCGGATGCACTTGAATTAGCTGGTGGTAAGAAAATAGGTATTCTTTATCTACTTGTTTATATTACTGATTCTTCTTCTGTTGCGGAGACGTGGCTTCGTAGTCTTGGTCACATGAGCAGGAAGGAGATGCATGTTCTTAAGCGGAAGACAAATATATTTGACAGGCTTAAGAACTGGAAAGCCTTGGTGTACTTGGAGGAGATGGCAGACAGAAACCAGTGGATGGGGCTGGATACTTCTGAGTAGAGCAGTTTGGACATGTGTTTTGATTCAAAGGAGCTCGCGGGTAAAAAGTCATCACTCACAGGCAAACACAGGTACTGGCATCGGTTAGGAGGAACCAGCGTCGAACAGACAGGTGTCGATGTCGATCATGTGCAGACCGAAGCCAGCGATGTCAGGCAGAGTAAGACTGACGTCGGTCAGGGGACCGATGTCAGTAGCATGTAAGACCGATGTCGGTCAGGAGGACCGACGTCGACAGCAGGGACACCAGCACCGGCAGGTTGGTAGTCAGGGACAGACGCATGGGAACCGACGTCGGTCGGATGCAGACTGTGGGGTGGCCGAGGTCGGTCACTGTAACGAATTTTGGGTGGACAGCATGTTGTCAAGGAGTCTCAAACACCCATATGGAGGACTGAAGACGTAAGTAGGCCCTCAAATTCATGTTCCTCTTCTTCATACTTGTTGCTGATTGTAGAGCAGGAAGGATCCAGGAAACAAGTGGGAGCTAGGCAGGATTATGATGCAGAACCAAGCGGGAGATTTGGTAGGTTTGCTAGCTGGATGAAAGCACAGAGACGAATGGATTCCTTAGTAGAAGAATAGAGAGAACGGATACGTGAGACAGAAGACCAGGTATATGGTCTTGAGGAGCTACAGGGCAGTGGTACAGGGTTTGACAGGTGGAGGACGAAGCATGGCTTCAGTCAGTGTCAGGTAACTACTGTGGTTTGCCTTACCGGGTGGATGATGAGTCATGACATCATTTTGTTGCTGTATGTGGATAGTATGCTAGTTAGCAGGGGTGTACATACAGGGTTTTGCTGAGCTAAGGGTAAGATTAGTTCAGTGTCATGTCATGAGAAGTTTGGAGTAGTGAAATTCTTTGACATGGGAGGCATGGAGATCACAGGTTGATTTTGTCTCAAGTGGGAGCTGATGTGAATCAGGTGTTGGTGAGGTTCAGGATGCAGAGCTGGAGCACACTAAGGGCTAGACAGGTATAGTGTCTAAAATCACATGAGGTCTGGTATAGACCTGAGTATTCCCATGCAGTGGGAGCTATCAGAGAGTTAGGAGCTAATTCAGGGAAGTGGATTCTTAGGTATTTGAGAGGGACCGACAGCAAGGATTCATGCTATGCAGGGTCAGGACTTCACTACATGGATTTGTAGGTTCGGATGTGGCAGGGTACTCGAATGACAGGAGGTACATCACAGGCTGTGTGGTGTGTTGTCTTCAGGATTGATCTTGAAGAGGGATACAAACTAGGAAATAGATTAGATGAGGTACAGGTACAGGTACAGTGCAGCTGTTTATCTCCAAGTGGGAGATTGTTAGGTTGTGGAGCTAAAAGCTTCACTGATGCAGACATGGAGGAGGTTGCAGGATGAGTTGTTGAGTGTCACAAAGTGTTTGGCGTTGGTCTGGCCAACCGACGTCGGCAGGTAGGCAACAGGAGGCAACCGACGTCGGTCATAGATCGGCCAGCGTCGGCGACCCCCAGGCGGACAGGGACCGACGTCGGTCGCCTGTGTGGTTCGACTGCGAGCTTATTACGGGCTGTTAGCTAACGAACCAAGTGTTTGCATGTTTAGATCTATTTTTAGACTGAGAGCTGTGGATCTAATTATTGTAATTAGATGTCTAATCATTGTTTGGATGAGATCTATATAATAGACTCATGGTTGTATTGGAAAGGTGTTCTAGTTTTGAGTTGAGCAAAGTTTGTTCCTTCTGTGTGTGAGGTGAGCAAGGGTGTTCCTCCTAGTTCCACAGTACCAGGTGTAGGTGCTGGTTTTGGAGAGTCAGCTGGATTCTTCAGGAGTGTAGGATCTTGGTCACAGTTGCATGGCCTATATAGGAGATCTACATGGTAAGTAAGATCGTTGATTTGCAGGTGTATGTGTGTGCAAGGTCAAGGTTCACAGGTGAGCAGAACCGTGTTTGATTTGCAGGTGTGCAAGATCATATAGACAGCAACACAACAGGGAGCAGTATCAGGCAGGATCTACTTGGAGTACAGGTGTGTACTCGGATAGAGCAAGAGAGGAAGGCAAGGGAGTTCCTTCCATAAGTATGGTCTGTTGAATTGCAGGTTGTTACAAATTCATGGGAGATCTACTTGAAGTACCTTGAGTACTTGTTGAGTACGTGGAGTACTTGTGGAGTGCGTGGAGCACTTGTGGTGTGCGTGGAGCATGGGAGGTGAACACCAACTCTGTATTTGAGTTGGGTGTTGGGACCTGAGAGGGAGAGCTTTGGGGAGAAGAATTACTATTCACTTTAGGTGTGGCGAGCCTCTGAAGAGGTGGTGGAGAAGAAGTGGCATCTTCTTTATTGTATTCTTTTTTGTATAAAGTGTTAATACAAGTTGTGTATTGTCTCTCATATCTGTGTTATTCTGAATTCTAGTTACTTGGTGAATCTGGTTTATTTCCGCATATTAAGTTGCTTGGTTTAGTAATCAATTGTGTGCTTCCGTTTATATATATCCCAACAGTATGAGTTACAATTGATTCATTTGGCCTTTGATTAGTCTACCCCATGTTTACCACCACATGGTCAAACATATGCATCCCTTCTTGAAATTTTATAAACATGGTGTCATTTGGTGGTATACTAATGCTTCCTTGATGTTTAATTTGAGTTTTTGATGATGTCATAGTAGGTACATTACATTGGTTCATTGGAGGGGCTTATGGTGGAGGAGGCATGGTGTCATGGCCTAATAATGAAGGAATATTATACCAACCAGGGTCCTAATACATCTCTCCATTTTTAACCATTACCATTTCATTAGACTATTCCCTTGACTACCATTGACCTTCTTGTATAAGATTATTTTATGTGGGGACCCAGGCTCTAGAGCTACTTGCATCTATAGGGTTGTAGTTATTATGAGGTCTGCCTTGGGTTTGTTGGATTGATAGGTAAGGTGGTCTATTATAGGATTGAGAAGGGTATTGGGTTTAGAAGGGACCTTGATATGAATATGGCCTATATGAGGTCTATTTTTGTCTCTCTAAAGCCACTAGCTTGTTATTTTGTGCCTTCAGCAAGCTCTCAATCCTTGCAAATTTATCCACTTGGCCATCATCAGGGTGGGTTTGGTTGCTTGGATTGGACAGTGGATAAATAATGGGTAGGGATGGCTAAATTTTAGGAAAGAATGGAATGAGGGGTCTTGTCATAAGTTTCCTTGCTTGTATCAAATAGTTTTTTGCTCGTATAGATGTCTCATAATCCCCAGGAAGAGTTGTTCCACCCATACATTAGATCATGATTGCAATGTATGAATTCATTGTTCTCAAATAGTAAAGGAAAGCATAATTAAGTGTGGGCTTAATGATGACAAGGATCCTATCCCAATTTTTTTTAAATCTATAGTTGAAATCAACCATAGATTCTTGAGGTGTTCTTTTGATTGAGGTAAGTTTTTTCCACAAGTGATACATGGTCACTTCTATCCTTGAAATGTTTACATAGGCACTCACCAAACTCATCCCAAGTATGGATTGAAGTAGGAGTTAAACCTCTATACCATTTTAGTGATTTTCCTTTCAATGATGTGGCTAGTAGTCTCAAGGATACATTCTCTTGTATAATGCGGTGTACTGCACAAAGGTTTGCAATGTTCGTAATGGAGTTTTATCTTTTAAATTAAGGTAGGATATTCAAAGAGGTAATAAGGATGTCATCATATTTATGAAGTTTAGGAGGGATCCCCCCATTAAAGGGTACAAAGGCTTGATTTCTCAGCAATATTACGAATGGAATGGGAAATAGTCTTTGCCTAGAATAGAACCTTTTGAATGGAGGTGTAGACTGTGTTATGTGAGGTGAGTGTCTTACATTTCAATTCTAATAAGGGAAAAGGATGATATTACTCTCATTATTTAGGGCACTAGGAGATCTCTAAAATGGAATTCGATGCCCCTTGTATATGATCTTATACTTCTTGGTATGTAGGTAAGGGGTTAGCTTTTGTGAGATAGAGGCACTTGGATTCACAAGGTGCTCCTACTGAGTGTTTGCTACACTTGTTAGCCAAAGAAAACATGAACTCTTTAGCTCATTTCTTTGACTATCCCACTGGGTGTGCCAAAAACTATCAAGGACTCAAATTGCACCCTAGTTGAAATTAGAAGTGTTCAAGTCCTACTCTCAAATCTGGGCCAACATGGGAATGAACCTAGGTTATGGGTTACCTAAACTTGGGTAAAATCTCTAGGATTTTTAATGAATATATCTCCTCAACTATAAAAATATAGTCCTTATTACTAAACCTGCTCTATTTGGGTGAAAATGGGGGAAAAATAGAATGAATAAAATCTATACTAAATGTGGTGATGAACCAAATGTTTTAAGATCCTCTTTTATCTTAAACACTTCTACGACTACTAATGATTCCAATAAAGACAAGGGCTGGTCAGAATCTATGACAATGTTGCAAGCATGAGTGTTGTGTATGAAGGCTAAAAAGAGACTTGCAACTTGAAGGATAGGAAGAGATAGGTCTATATGAGACACTATGGACTTATGACACTTCAAGAGGGAAATCACTAGCTAACACTTCACAAAACCTACAAGAACCTAACAGAATTGAATCAAGGTACATGCAGAATACATAGATGATGAATAGAAACATAAAATTTGCACATTAAACTTCAATAATGTACACTTAAGATTCAACCAGAATCTAAAAATGTCTTATATTGCTTCAAAAGAGTGTTACAAATATTTTGATAGAGCTTTGTTATCTTCAACCCCCTAGGTTTTTTTTCTAATCAAGGGTTCAAGGTAAGTATTTATAGCAAGAAAATATGAGGGAAAAAGAAGAAAACTATACTAGGGAAGCCATTTATGAGCTCGATCCTATTCACAACAACCATATCCACCATTTTCTTTGAGCTTGCTCCTACATTAAAGTCACTTCTTTTCTTTTTTGGTGTGGTTAGGGTAAGTTATGGGGAGCCATCCCCATAATTACATGGCCCTTTCCAATATTTTATGTGTTATTATCCTTTATTGCTAGGGTGAGGTGTTTTATGTGCTTAGGGGGGGGGGGATATGCCCAAGTCTAGTTTTAATGGTTATTTATCATGGGCATGGCTGAGTCCAAAGATGACATCCTTTTCATTAATGTAGGGATCTACCCCAACTACATATTTTGAACACCAATCCAATGTAGATGAAAACCAATCTATTTAATTAGTTTTCCCATATTTTTTAATTGTCAGAGCTCTATTGAAAGCATGGACTCATTTCTTCATTTAAACCATCAATCCTTTACCTAAATTAGGCCTGGGAGTCTTACTTTTTTCCTTATAGAGCTTTAATGATGATACCTAGTCTTTACTATTATCTTGGTTTAACCTAGGTCAAGCTTTGAGCTCAGTTTCTATGTTCTCATCAGCTTGAGTCAAACTCAAGCTTGAATCCATTATTTATTTCATTTAGGTTGAGTTAGTATCGACTTTTTCAACATGCCCCAGATCAATCTTTGCTCATTGGTTTTTGACAATCTGACTTAGCTCATTGACTCACTAACCTCATCTCACTCCATCAATCTACCTATGCATGAATGTCCATGAGCTATCAATATTCTATCTAACCCATGTGCTTTTGACACTTGTCCTCAACTTATTCACCCTTGAGATTCACTGACCATTTTGACTCTAGCTCGCTCTGTCTAATCTTGATGAGAGATTAAGCAAAATCCATTGATTTAGATTTGAATTGTCAACTCTATCTTTGTTGGTGCCACTTATCAATCCTACATCGATTCTCAAGATCTTGTTAGTCTATCAGTTCATGCACTTATGCCACATGTTGACTTCTCATTCTCTGACTACTTGACCCATCTCACTCCATTAGATCAAGATGTACAATTGAGCTAGGACTATTGATCTCATTGGGACCCATAGTTTAAAACCCAACAACTAGTTCATGATCTTAGAATTGATGGTCTATGGGATGTTCAATGATGTTCACACAACCATTATTGACATTTGTATGACCATCAAATTTAATATCAAAAGGACTTACTTTGTTTGAGCTTAAACTTGACGTTGGCATGAACATCTCATTGCATGGGTTTAACTTTAGAAGCTTCCAACTCAAACTAAAAAAGCTCACATGGGTTTGAAATTTTTTGAGGATGATCCTGACAAGTAGAACTACAATTGTGCATGATTTTCTAGTTGTACAAGGATGTATAAGCAAAGGTAAAAATTATGCAAGTGGACTAGTCCATTTTTTCTTGTGTGACATTTTGGTAATGGTCTGGTCCCTTAAATATTTTTCTTGACCGCTTTTCTTGAATCTTCAAGGCTCAAATGGATCTTGGCTTGAGAAAATCTACCTAAGACCTTGAACTACCTTGACCATCATGAGGACCTGCTCCTTTAAAATTTGATAAACTACACTTTAAGTAAACTTAAAGTGTTTCAAAAGCTTTATAGGTTGAGGGTGATCTTAAGTCCACTTATTCCATCCAAAACTTGATTCATCTGTTCATTCATTTGACCATTTCATTCAACAGAAACTCTACCCAGCTAATCTAGTCCATGCTTGACCTTTAAAAAATTCACTATAGTCAAGAAAGCTTGGTATGTTGGCCAACATGCCCAATAATATCTACTGACAACTCCAACCGCATGTTAAATGTTTGGCCTTGTACATACCATGACATACATTAAACTTCCTACTATAGTAACATATGGTACATGAGCCATATATTGCTTTTCTTCATCACTACTAAGACATAAACTTGAAGAAATCTTGAAATGGGAAGTAAAAGGGATATTAAGTGGCTTCACATACTTCATACTAAATCTAATTAGTGTCTTTTATAAATACCTTTACTATGATAACTAAATCTTAACATTTTTTCTATTTCTATGTATCTCCAAGCCTAAGATTTATTTTGTTGCTCCTAGATCCTTCATATCAAATGCCCTAGCTAAATGAACCTTTAAACTATTGATTTTTTCAATGATTTTTATTGATACAATCATATCATCAACATATAATACAAATATAAAGAATAAACCATTGTCCAAAAACTTGAAGTAAACACAATGGTCATACTCACTCTTCATAAATGTATGTCTCATCATGAAGGAATCAAAGTTCTTGTACCATTGCTTGGGTGACTATTTCAGGCCATATAATGATTTCCTGAGCTTACAAACGAATCCTATTTTTCTATTTTTTGCAAAACCCTTAGGTAGTTCCATATATATATCCTCTTTTAAATCTCCATGCAATAATGTTGTCTTAACATCTGATTGTTCTAACTCCAAATCAAGTAAAGCCACTAATGCTAAGACAATTCAAATTGATAAAATTTTAATAAATGATGAAAATATTTCATGGTAATCAATACCTTATTTATGTGCAAATCCTTTTTCCACCAATCTATCCCTATACCATTCAACCTTTTCATCAACACCTATCTTTTGTTTATAAACCCATTTGTAGACAACAAGTTTTTTGCCTTTTGGAAGTTTTAGTAGGTCACATGAATTGTTCTTAGCCAAGGCATCCATTTCCTCTAAAATTTTCCTTTTCCATTTGGCACTATCCATATCTTTCAATGCTTCTTAATAATAACTAGGTTCCCCATCATTAGAAATCAAAGCAATTGAAATATTGGAATTGTACTTACTAGGAGGATGCTTGACCCATGTATATCTCCATACTAGTTGTGGAGGTGTTTCCTCATGTTATAACCTTCGTTATGACTATTGAGGTGTTTCCTAAAGTTGTTTTAAATATTCAACATCTTCATCATCAAAAAATTACTAAATTTCCTTATTTTTAGAATCTGAAGATTGCTCAATTTCAACCTGGACATGTTGATGTTTTGGTTCCTATTTTTATTTCATTTCAGCATTTGATTTTAGGAAAGGAGTTTTTTCAAATTATACATCTACACTAATGATGATTTTATGGGTAGTAGGATCCCATGGTATGTATCCCTTAACACAATCTCCTTCACCATGCCCAATAAAGATGTAATTATTGTATCTTGGGTCTAACTTTGAATGTTGATTCTTATTAGTAAGAACATAAACATTACAACAACAAAATTCAAATCTAAGTAGCCATATGGATGGCCTGTCCATACCTTTTCAATAATATTACATTCTATTACAACTAATGGTGAATTATTTATCAGATGGTAGGATATAAAAACTATTTCTTCCCATAAACACTTATCCAAATTTGCATTGTTGGGTATGCTCCTTTATTTCTCTAGAAAAATCATATTCATGTGTTCAACAACCCCATTTTTTAATGATGTATAGCTAGTGGTTTTATGCCTAACAATACCAACTTCCTTATAATAGTTTTGAAACTCCAAGGATGTGAACTTGCCTCTATTGTTTGTTCTTAAACATTTGATTGACCTACCAATTTTCTTCTCAACCAATTATCTAAATTGCTTAAATACACTGAAAACATGATATCTTATTTTAAGATAGCAAACCCATACTTTTCTATAGAAATCATATGTATATGTAACATAATACAATGATCCTCCATATCAAATTACTGGGGCTGGGCCCCAAAGATCAGAATGAATGTAGTCAAGAATATCTTTACTTACATGACTTCCTACTTAAAATTCCATCTAATTTATTTCCCAAAAATATGGTGCTTATAAAAGTTCAAATCTAGAATTTTATACCAGAGAGTAAATCATGATTTTTTAGTACCTTTAAGCCTTTCTCACTTATGTGGCCCAAATGTAGATGCCATATATTAGAATGATCTTATATTGTTTTAGAAACCACAACTACTTGAATGATGTTTACACTCCTTTGCAATATGTAAATATTCCCAACTTTTAGATCCTTCGTTACAACTAAGACACCTTTAGAGCTCCACCTTGACCTATTAACATATAACCATAAGAATACAATTCACTCAAATAAAAAATAACCATTTAAGTTATCATACATATTTGACTTCTATTAGATTCCTCATCATACCATCAAACATTTTTATCTTAATGCTACCAATCTATTCAGTCTTATAAGGAACATTATTACCCATAAAAATAGAACTTCCATTAAAGGTTTGGGAAGTATAAAACTAACTCCTATGCAGACACATATGATGTGTAGCACCATAATCCAATAACCAGTCATGATGATAAGAAGAAACATTATAAATAGATAGATTTTCATCAGTCATACCTTAACTTTTTTCTACTTGATTTACTTCCTTGGTAAAATATTCCTTCTTTTCACCTTTCCTTTTCCATCAATCTTTCTTAATATGTCCTACTTTACCACAGTGCCAACACTTTACCTTACTCTTCCCAACTTGTGACTTAGATCTAGATCTGCCTTTAGAGCTTTGCTCTGTTTCTCTAGATCTTCCCATAGCAACCATGGCTTTGGGCATAGAGGTCTCTAAATTATATTTTCTTTTCATCTCCTCAGCCAACAATGCTCCCATAATAGAATCATAGTCAAGATCATCAAAATTAATGAATATAATATAAGTTATTATATGATCCAATGAATCTGGAAGTGTTTATAATGTAATCACCTAAAATTTCTAATTAGATACTAAGAGTGTCTCTTGAGCTAACCTATCCCTAACATAGCCCTAAGCATATCCTAGAGCCTTTGCCACACATTACTAGTCATTAAGAAGACCACAGTCACCTATATTCAAGTAGAACATAGTCCCAGGATAATATTCATAGATCCCAACCTAGTTTTTTCAATAGTCTACCAATAGGACATTAGCACCACATTTAGGACACTAAAGCCACATGGTGCTAGTGTCCCCAACTGGGCACTACTATCCTTAGCCATAACTCTTTCAAATGGATAATTTTTTAAATGTGTGCCCCTCCTAAGGTCAGTCTAAGCATATTTTCTTATCTTCACAAGCTATATATCATTATAAATATATGTCTAATTTACCTCTATTCACTAGATGCAAAATAGATGCCAAATTTATTCAAACTAAAGATAAAGTTGAGCAAAATTCAGGTATTTGATCCCTATTTTTCCCTACTTTTATATACTACCATCTACAGTAGCCCTAGACCCAGATTGCAAAGCTCAAGCACATTCAAGGCATCCAAGCCCACTCTCATTCTAGTATTTACTTGTACTTGGATCAAGCTTTAAGTGGGATAACTACATTAGTATTGATCCCTCTTTAGAGTATTAGTATGTAGGAAACTCTCTTCACAACAAGGTGTTGAGGATGTCCAACCTATCCTAATAATAAACACATAATTATTGCTCATGTCATACTTGTAAGGAGGATTAGGGTTTGCATATTAAATCAAGTTTTCTAAGCACAACACAAAGATCCAAGTTTCATGCACATAATAATAGGACCTAAAAACATAGGTGTAGGTGTTCCCAAAAAATAGGAACTATCCTGAAAAGGGGACATTAGTGCCACATTGGGTAAACAACACAAGCATGGCACTACTTTCCATATGGGGTGCTGATGTCCAATGAGTAGATGAACACCAAGATCCTATTGATGACACACATAACTATCCATAACCCAATTTTTAGAACCTATATCATCCACAACAGTCACTTTTCATGTAAGTCTATATTAATGCCCATTTATTAATATTTTTAGAGGTCAAATGTCATAATAAATTAGTGTTTAATTATTGTAATTTATTTAACTGATTTATAAATCTCATCCCTTTAATCAAACATCGGAATTACTTTTGTAAAACCTTGAAAGATTAAATCATTTGGTGAACCTAACTTACTTTAAATATTGCTCAAAACCCTTGCTTACATTAATTCCTATTTTTGTGCAATAAATTCAACGTTGCATACTTCTAATTTTATTTTTATACAACCTAGCTAATTAAAAATCAATTTTAAATTATGGTTTCAATTTATTTTACACATAATTTAAATTCAGCGTTGCATACTTCTGATTTTATTTTTATACAACCTAGCTAATTAAAATCAATTTTAAATTATGGTTTCAACTTATTTTACACCTATTTTAAATTGTTACACACAAACCCTAGATTCAAACACCATAACCCTAAACACACCTAAGCTTTGTATCCTTTTCTATATATACTCAGATTTTAATTGAAAAAATATCAAATTTGCTACAATATTTAATTCTTACAATCTTCCATAGATTAATATTCTTAAAAGGTTCAAAATATACAAAACTTATTTTCCTACCTTTCAACCTACAATGGTAGAATTTAACAACAGATTTGATCTAATAAGCAATAATTACAAGGCTTTGTATCCAAACATAAGGATATACAATATGACTTCATGAACATTCTTCAAGAGGAACTCCAAAAGACAAATAATGGTCAATTTTCAACCCCTCCAATTAATAATGTTGTTACACCTATTGTGGGGCCAACTCAACCAACTCAGATAACACAACTCAAGATTTTTATTTAACCATTAGTGATATCTACACCACTTATGGCTAGTTACTCTAATCCATATGTATAATCCCTTATGCATGAGGTTCTTACTCTATAGTCTAAGGTGTTACATATTGAGAAGGGAGTAGTTAGGCTATCATATGTCTTGGATTCCAACATTATCTTGCATACACCTTTAGAACATCACATAGTGGCAACTCCTTTTCCATCCAATTTTATGGCACCCAAGCTCACATTATATGATGGAAAGGGTGACTTGGAGCATAACCTTAGAGCCTTTCATGCATCATGCTTGAACTATGTTTCCAAAAATTGGATTCTTATGAAGTTATTTCCATGCAGTCTCACAAATTATGCCCTAGAGTGGTTATATGATTTTCCAAATCAATCTCTAATGGAGTTTAATCCTTTCATCAACATGTTTCTAGCACACTTATCTATCAATATAAAATTCAAATGAGCCTATCATAGATTATGTCTATTACCAACACCATATGTCAGATAGAGAGCTTCAAGATATATTTAAACATAGTCTATTACCAACACTACATGAAGCTATATTATTCAATAAGTTTCCCACATTTACCAATATGTGTCATACAATGAAGGAAAGAGAGGTTAAGCTCTTAGAAATGGGAAAACTAAAGTACACATATGGATTAGAATCAACTATTAAGGGTAAAAACAAATATCCATACAAGGTTAGGGCCATAGAGAATAAAAGTGATCAAAAGGCCATAGTCAACGCAACTTCTGAGCCTTATCCTAAATTGGTTTTATCCTCTCCTCAGTGTAGAGTCTTCACTAATCTTCCAAGGTCACTAGCACGAGTTCTACAACAACTATTGGAATGCAATGTTATATCTCTCCCTCCCATTAAAGAGGTTGTTATGACATGACCTCTTCCAAAGAGTTATGATTCAAATGTATTTTGCAAGTATCATAGGGCACCAGGCCACATGACAAATAAATTCATTAGCCTAAAACATAAGATACAAGATCTCATTGAGGCTAATATTATTAATGTGGGAACACCCATAAAAGCACCAAAATAATAGAAAATAGAGGCTAAGTCACTAATGATATTTTTATATCTTTTTCAAAAGCATACATCTAATAAGTCAAGGGGCACATCAAGTGTTCATTATATATATCAGGCACATCCACGACCAGATTCCTACCACACAACTATAAAGGAGACACATCCACTACATAACATTATTGGCATGTATCACACTATAGTGCCACCTAAACCACTTATCACATTTTTAGATCAAAATATTGTGGATGATGACAGATATTTACATGCGTTCTTCATATGATCATATATAGACCACCATCCTATTCACAATGTTATGGTTGACAATGGGTCAAGCATAAGTATGTGCACTATGACGCTCTCAAAATACTTGGGCTACACAAAAAGGGATATATTCCCCACAAATAGAGTTATTAATGGTTTCAAAGGCCATGTTCAGATCTCCATCAAGGAGATTCTACTTCTATTGTAGGTGGGACCAACACACAGCCACTTGGTTCTTAGTAGTACTTAGTGCAGGTATATTAAACATATTATTGGGTAGGTCATAGTTATAGTAGCTTTGAGTTGTCCCATGTATAGTACATCGATGCCTAAAGTATATACATGATAATTAGGTTGTTAACATTTATGGTTTACCATATGAGTATCCTCTTCCCATTCTATAGTCATTTTCAACACAAATTTCAAACACAGACACCAGTTATAGTTCCATCAACATTATCAGATATTTTTTGGTTATTAGTTACAGTAGAGAATATAGATCCTATGCATACATTATAGTGTTCAACAAAGTCATCAGAGTAGGCCAAAACTAGTCCTATAATACCTACACTATGTATACTCTCCCATTGATACCATTAATAGAGAGACGCTTACATCAGAGATATGTTATAGATTCTAGAGGACCTTCCTCTACTCAATTTATGCTAAGATCAGTTATATTAGATTCTAGGGGTTCTCAGCATAGGGAACTTATAGCTTCTAATTCTACCAGATGGGTTTTTAAGATCCCTACAGTTCACATGTCATCACACTTAGTGCCACAACATCATAACATCACTATACAGGCAACTTTAGATTTAGATTATACAACATAACTAATCATGGGATCATAGTTTCCTTTTCACACCACACACATTATCACATTTCCCCTATTTGACATATGTCACGGTAATAGTGAATCTCCCATGAGACTAATTGGTTAGTATGGTTCCTACTCTTGTACATACTTCCTTCTCTATCTTGCTCCTTGTACATAGTTTATTTTTATTTTCTTGTACATAGATTATACAAAGAAAACACAAAAATAATATAACATGCCAAAATACAAAAACATTCAAATATTTCAAAAACATAAAAATTAATAGATTATATGCATTGTTATGTTTACATTTCTACTACTTGTCATATATTGCATATTGCTAGTTATCTTATTATAGTCAATTTTATCATACACATATGCTTCACTTGTTGTTGAATGCTTGCAAATTCCAGATAGGACCTCAGTCCACTACACTGATCCAAGATAGCTATCATATATCCATTGTGGGCATTTACACTAATCCAAGTTTATACATTTTATACATTTGACACTCAAGGGAATCTCATACACAATCTATAACTAGGTTTTATCTTTACATACTATACATTCTAGTTTACACATTGATACATCTTGATATTAATAATTGCTACTCATTTCTAATTTTTTTTTTACAACTATCAATAGTTATCCTTAGTATATTTGCATCCTTGCATTTACATATACTTTTATTACATAGTTATACATTCTTTCATTTTTAATTTTCCAAGATTAGACTCAATTGTGTTTCATATGCTTCTTCCACTTCAATGGCATTTAAATATGTCATTGTTCTTTAGCTCTATGCCACTACTTTATTTGTATGCCTTGGTCATGTACCCATGTCCTTTGTGTGTGATTTTTTTATTATATATGCAAAAATTTAAACATGTCCTTCTATGTGGCTCTAAGCCAAATTGTTTGTTGCTTGTGTATGTGGACATTTGAACATGTCCTTATATGTCTTCATTTTTAGATTTAGTGACATGTGCCCCTGTCCCTTGTATTGTGGCCCCTTAGACTACTTTTTCATGCCTCAAGTGTTTGTATGTATGCTTCCTTGTACGCTTATTCACCATAACACTTGTATTTTCTTGTTACACACACACACTAGTTTTTTATGCCATGAGGGACATCTTGCATCTACCCTTCCTACTTGGGTGCCATGATGGACATCATGTCCCATCCCTCTAGTTAGTTACTCATATTTACTACTACACACATTAATTACATATATCTTGACACCATTGTGAAATACTATATTACAACATACATCTTACATTACCTACTTATGCTCATATTCATTTATATTATGATGTTATGTTTGTACATTGTATTGGAATATCATGCATATGCTCTAGCTAACTCATTTTGAAAAGCTACTTATTTTGAGGATAGTTCTTACACAAGTTTCAAAAATACCCTCAAAAGAGGGGGAATTCAAATGGGTTTGTCATAGAGATCAGGGTCCTACTTTGTTTTTTATAGAAAAATTTCAGCATATAGGCTCAATTTTAGAAATCAGATACAGGGCACACAGAAAAGAATAGGGACTCAAAAAGTAGTTCATATCACCTAGATTTTAGACTAGGAAAACATTAGTGCCTAGATTGGGATACTAATACCATAGGGTGATATTGTTCACTATAGGACACTATTATCCAGTAGCCTTAGCTTTAGGATAGTCTAGATTGACTAGACCAGTACACCAACTATAGTACAAATTTACATAAATACAATCATAGGTTTAATAGTATATTCAAATTTAGCTCAAGTACATTCATTTTAGCTCAAATTCATACCATTTTCTCATATTTAGTGTCATGATGTGTGACATGATCACTTATACATTCATTTTAGATACACATATTCAATTATGACATACTCAATTCAGATTCAGTATACTCATATACTAGATTAGTGGCATGTGCATGGCACATAGTTTCCATATACTCAGCCACACATAGATTGATCATATGGAATGGAAAGCTCCATGTCATTATCTACACTATATACACTTGATATTACATTTTAGGTTGTCACCAGATCCATATGCAGTGGTTATCATTCTCAAGTGGCCTAGAGCCACCTAATAAACCTAAGTGGCTATGGAGTCAAATGCACAGTTAGATTATACTCAATTAGATAATTTCAACACTTTGTGTAGTTTAGTTATAGATGCATCTACTTCACATGGGTGGGAAATGATAGATTCATGGCCGACTTGAGTTCTTGATCCACCCACATGAGAGGGTTAGACACACTTATAGTCTTATCAAAGCTTTCATAGAGATCAAGATCCACCGAGTAGGGGTGGCAATAATGGAGTCAAATTTGGGTTTATTTCTTGAGCCACCCATATGAATATCGAGCAAACCATCAGCTCATTTCAAGATATTCAACTATATGATCACTATATACACTCACTCACACAGGTTGTCACTAGGTATATGCATTGGTTTATGTACCCAATAAAGTGTACTCATTCCTTTTCTCTCTCTTTACTCAGCTTTAACTAGTTACTTTATTCAACATAGTCTTTTAATTTTGATCCTCTCTTAAGTAAGAATGAATTTTTTCATGTTTCATTATAGGTCATTACTTTGGATCATGTTTCACATATGCAGACCCAAATTCACATACTCAAACTTTGATACATGAGCTTCACTTCCAAGGTATGTTTAGGTATGCTTATTTTTTCTTTATACTAGTCATTTTGATTTGCTTCATTACTAGCATAAAGGGGGGGGAGGGGGAGGGGGGTTAGGAGGGCAAATGTAATCACCTAAAAGTGGTACTTAGATGTTAAGAGTGCCGCTTGAGCTAACCTATCCATAACATATCCCTAGACATATCCTAAATCCTTTTCCACACTTTGTTAATCATTAAGTAAACCACAATCACCTATATTCAATAAGAATAGAGTCCCAAGACAGCCTTCCCAGATCCCAACTTAGTTTTCCTAATAATCTGCCAATAGAACATTAGCACCACATTTGGGACACTACATCCACATGGCGCTACTGTCCCCAACTGTGTGTTATTATCCTTAGCCCTAAATCTTCCCAATGTATATAATTTCAAATGTGTGTCCCTCCTACAGTTGTCTTAAACATATTTTTTTAATCTATACAAGCTAAAAATATTTATAAATATAAGTCTAATTCACGTTTATTCACTAGATAGAAAATAGATGTAAAAACTATTCAAACCAAAGAAAAAGTTGAGCAAATTTAAATTATTTGATCCCTATTTTGCCCTACTTCTGCATACTACCATCTATATCAACCTTAGACCCAGATTTAAAAGATTTCAAAGCTCAATCACATTCAAGGCATCCAAGTCCACTCTCATTCTTGCATTCACTTGCACTTGCATCAAACATTAGGTAGGAGAACTACATCAGGCTTAATCCCTCTTCAGAGTATTGGTATGTAGGCAACTCTCTTCATAGTAGGGTGTTGAGGATGTTCAACCTATCCTAATAATAAACACATAATTATTTCTCATACTATACTTTTAAGGAGGATTAGGGTTTGTACATTAAATCAGGGTTTTAAGGCATAACACAGAGTTTCAAGTGTCATGCACATAGGAATATAACCTAAAAACATAGGCTTAAGTGTTCTAATAAAATAAGAATAGTCCCATAAAGGGGACATTAGTGACACATCGAGGAAAATACACAAGCATGGCACTACTATCCATATGGGGTGCTACTCTCTAGTGAGCAGAAGAATACCAAGATCTTGTTGATAACACACAGAACTATCCAAAACCTAGTTTTTAGAACCTAGATCATCTACAATAGTCACTTTTTAAATAAGTCTATATTCATGCCAATTTATTGTTATCTTTATAAGGTCAAATGCAATAAAAAATTAGTGATTGATTATTGAAATTAATCTAATTGATTTAGATATCTCAACCCTTTATCCAAACATAGGAATTACTTGTGTAAAACCATAAAAGGTTAAATCACATAATAAGGTGATTGTCTTGTCTTCATCATCCACTTTCACACCAATACTAGTCAACTAGCATAATAGAGTATTAAAAATATTTAAATGATCAATAATTTTCATACTTTCTTTCCTTCGTAATGTATACAATTGCCTCTTCAAATAAATATGTTTTGTTACATATTTTATCATGTACATGCCTTCTAATTTGGTCCATAAGATTACCATAATATTTTCTCTGATTATGTTAAAATGAACTTCATCTGCTAAACATAATCATACTGTACTGAGAGCTTTTGTGTCTAGCTCTTCCTAGTCATCATCATTCATCATCATAGGTTTCTTTAACTTTTATTCTAAGTTTTTGTGCAACCCCTGTTGTACCAACACATCATGTGCTTTGAGTTTCCATAACTCAAAGTTGTTCTTGCCATTAAACTTCTCCATCTCAAACTTTTCATTCATAACTTTCACCATTTGATGCTACAGACATCAATAAATCTAAAACATAATTATTATAAAATAAGAGTAACCTTGCTCTGATACCACTTGTTAGGAAACTAGATACTTCAAAATAATAAATAACCAATAAATAGAATAAAATTTGTAATAACAGAGATATTTCAACTAAACATGCATGAGATAAAACACTAGAATTACATGGTAAAACCTTAGCATAATTAAGGAAACATCCACGGTGCAATATATCAAAATTTATCAACTCAAGATGAACATATTAATGTGAACTCATCGTTGATTACATGCGAACTCCACAAAGATAAATACACCTAATTGTCAAAGAATCGTTAAGATTTTTCCTCTTAAAAATAGTGGGAAAATGTCATTATGACTTTGCTTCCTAAAAATAGAAATTCGATGGAATTCATCTTCTTAAAAATAGGTGCTTGACTTATTACTATGACAATAGTGGGGGGAGGAGTTCCCCCCACACCTCCCTATCAAAGAGTATGTTACAAATCATGCTACAAAGGGATCCAACATTTAACTTTATTGTAACATATCTAATAACCATTAACTATGTATTTTTAATACAATTTTGTATATTAAGTAATGAGAAGATGTGTACTCAAATGACATAAAAAATGGATGGTCTCACTAGCATTCCCTCTTGAAATATACGACTTAGAATTTTCTAAGATTTTAGGTGGTTTCTTGGATCTATCTCACTCATTTTTGACTTCATAGAAGTTAGATTACAACTCCACATCTTGACTATGAAAATTTGTTAGATTGTCACCCTTATTTTTGTAATAAATGTGTCTACAAAATTAACCAAATAAGGAACTAGTATCCAATTTTAAAGCTTAAGTTTTAATGACTGAAAAAAAAATGTACAAAATTATATCAAAATGGAATCGAAAAAGGCATGTTAAGATCAGTCAAATCTGATAAAATAAATGCATAAAAGATATTTTTTTTAAAATGAATTGAGAAAGTAAAAAAGAGTAAAAATAGTCAGCATAGAAACATTTTGTTACGATCAAAATTTATAACCTCCAAAATTCAAAAAAACAACATGAAAATAAGTGGTTTCTACACAATCTAATGAATTTTCATTAAAATAATGTGATTTTGACAAATCCTAACCCTGATGCCTTCCAAATAAAGAATCGTTGCATAAATATACTAAAATCTATAGAATGAATTTTCTTCCAAGATGAAAATTTCCCATGCATTCATCTATAGAATGAATTTGTTTTAGGTTTTCTAGCAAATATCTGCATAATTTCTTGAAAAGACATAAAACAAAAAATGTTTGTGAATTCATGTGGATTCAATAGAGGTCTATTGATACGAACCAATAAAAAAGAGATGATAAGAAATGATTCATTATACATGTAAAATACACAAGCTTATACCAATATTTATGTTAAGTAAATAATCTGCAATAAAATATGATCTACATTTAATAAAGTAATAAAAATAAAAATATGATACAAACTACAATGAGCAAAAGACAACTTTCATAATAAAGAGCTAAATCTTACATAAAAAGAATTTAATCAAAAATAATTAATTTCAAACAAAGCATATTTTTTTTGATAACTTGAAAAAAAAGAAGCATAAAAATAAGGAATGTATAAAAAATTGAGTTTTAAGCAAGAAAGACAAAGAAGATGTGTCACTTTTCATAAAAGATATCGTAATTGAAGTAATTAAGGAATTATCAAAAAAAGATTCATCAAAGTCTCAAGAAAATACTATAACTTTTGAAATATAAATTGATTTAATCTTTAAATTAGATGTTGTAATGATTTTTCAACAGTACAAGTGTCATGAGTTGATTTACCATAAGATTTACATAAATATAATTTCTAACGTTTAAAAATATGATTTCTATGTTTATCATAATATTCACAAAGTTTACCATTTTTAACTAAAGAATGAATAAAGAAATATTATAATCAATAAAAATCATATGAAAAACAGTATTATACAATGATGAGCACGACAATATGACCTCACATTATCATTAAAAGTACTAAAACTAACTTCAATAAATTTTGTATTAAATTTAAATAAATTAAGTTCAACAATGTCATTTTCATATTTACCAAAATTACTGCTAAAATAACAAATTGATTGCATAATTTTTAAATGAGGGTTAGAAACAAAATGTTTCAAAGCAATACACTTTTTAAAGGGTGAAACATCATTTATTAAAACAACTTGATCATTTTTAAAGAAACTAATTTGAACAATGAAAAAAGTCAACAATTTTTTATATTTCATGTATTTTTTCATCATAAAATCTATTTATAATAAAATTTTATCTTACGTTAATATTCGAATTGACATTTTAAAACAACAATGTAATTATCTTTTTCCATAATTTAATGTGTAAATATCATGAATCAAAAGTCACCCTACTTGAGAGCCACATTATTTCAAAGATATTTATAAAAAAAAGGGGAAAAAGAAAACTAATTATAAAGATGCGTTAATTGCCTTATTAAGAAACACAAATTAAGTTGAACCGAGATATTACATGATGTATCACTTAAAAATAATGAAAAACAAATTAAATCATAAATTTAAGTTGGATTTTTTTTTTAAATAAATATTAAAATTTTAACAAACAAAATGCCAACTTATTATTAAATAAAGAATCCAAGATAAAGGCAAATAAACATATATCATATATTTTATTATGGCAATATATAATATATGTATTTTATATTGTATCATATTATAATATAATATAATATTTAATTAAGTTAGTATATATATAACAAATATTAGATTATTATGGAAAACGAGAGGAGTGATGTCTGCGCGCGGGGAAGGGCACGAGGGGGATCCGGCGGCAGCAGACCAGGCAGCAGGGCTCAGGCGGAATGGTAGTGGGTTGGAAGGAAAGGACTTGGACCAAACAGCAGTATATTCCAGCGAGAAGGTAAAGCTGAATAAAATTAATGGATGTTTGCTCAGAAGGCAGGATCGTCCTGTGCTAGTCATTCCTCAAGAAACAGTTCAGGAGGACATTGCTTACCTCTCTTCACATACATTGATATGCAAGTTCCTGGGAATTAGAATCCCTCAGCCAGCTTTGGAAGCCTGGGTTAGGCGCTCCTGGGCAGTTGACGGAGATTTTGACATTATGTTAGCAGGGAACAATTACTTCCTGGTAAGTTTTTCCTCTGTAGCGGATTGTAATCGCATTTTTGAAGGGGGTCCTTACTTTTATGAACGAGCAGGGCTTTTTCTCAAACCATGGCATGTTGGTTTTAATACGGCTGAGGATCTTCCAGCCTGTGTCCCAGTCTGGGTGAGGCTCCCACGGCTGCCGCTGGAATTCTGGCGGGAAGACATCCTCAAACAGATAGCGGCCTTGTTAACACCAACAGCGATTGCGCATCAATCTTTAGATAAGAAATTCATTACTTATGCTCGGATCTGTGTAGACATGGATTTATCCAAGCCTCTTCCTGATTCTTTGGAGATTTGTTTGGGCTCACTAACATGGATTCAGCAGATTGACTATGAATCCATTCCTTTCAGATGCAGAATTTGTCATGCTTATGGACATTTACATAGACAATGCCCTCTGGCTGCCAAAGACAAAGGACGAATGCCAGAACCTCCAACGCCATCTTCAGTTCCTGCTGATAAGGGTTCTGGAAGCGTAGGGCAAAATCATAAAGCTAAAACCCAACCGGACTACCTGAGCAAAGGCAAGAATCCGATCCCTGGGGGTTTGGCGCAGAGTTCTGTGGATCAATTCAATAGTGGAGTGGAGGACTTTATTCCAGTTAGGAAGCGAGCTAGAGGCCGAGGTTCGAGGCGAGGGACTGCAGAAAGGCATTTGGAACAGGGTTTTAACAAGTTTGAGGCCCTTGATAATATGGTTATTGAGGAGGGTCTTCTTATGCAAGATCTTGGAGAAGCTTCCGGACAGCAGAAGCAGTTGCCAGATTCCTTGGGGGGGCAGGATAGGATGGACCTTACGCCTCTAGCAGAACCTCTGGCTCTAGAGGAAGGGCAGCATGAGTGTGTGAATGAGCTTAAGGAGAAAGAAGTAAAATGGGCAGATTTGGTGAAGGAGGGTGATGCGTGGAAAAAAGACAAAAATTCAGCTTTGGCCCTGGGGCTAAGTCAAAAACAATTCAAAAAGGTCACACCATCCGCTAATCCTAAAGTGGGTCGGAAGAAAGATCAGGATAAACTCAAAATTACAGGTGACTTATTGGTGGAATCTGGGGTTGTTAAGCCCTTGGAAGAGCATTTCTCCCAATCCACCCAATGATAGTTTTATCTTGGAATGCAAGGGGTTTGAATAGCTACCCCAGACAGAAAGCTATTCGTAGTTTGGTGTGGGACCACTCTCCTGATATCTTTTGCATCCAGGAGACGAAGCTTACTGTTGATTCTCTAATTGCTTGTATGCCAAATAGTTGGCATTTTGGGCAATGGCAGTGTGTTGGAGCTAGAGGCACCTCGGGAGGACTTGCTATGGGATGGGACCAGAGGAAAATCATTCCACAACATTGGGTTACCTGTATTTCGGCCTTGTCTATGATTGCCTCCTCTTTGGAAATCGGGGAGTTATGCCTGGTCACTACAGTCTACGCACCGGCTAACATGGAGGGGCAGCAACAGCTTTGGTCACATATCCGGTACATCCGACAATGTTTTCCTTACTTACCGTGGATAATAGCTGGGGACTTTAATGCTGTTATGAGCTTGGAGGAGAAGCGTGGTGGATCAAGCCGTTTAGGCTCCTCTTCTGAGTACCTTCGCCATAACATTGAAGTGCTTCGTGTCTCTGATGTGAAACCCTCCAACAGGCTATTTACTTGGAGCAACCGAAGAACAGGTAATGATGCCATTTCAGAGCGTCTTGATAGATTTTTAGTTTCTTCTTTCTGGCATTCTAGCGCTTTTGCTCTCACTTGTGAGATCTTGGATGGGAGGGGTTTGGACCACTGGCCGATTAAACTTTCCATAGGCTGGATAGGAGGTCCTAGAAAGCCCCCTTTCAAATTCCAGTTGATGTGGCTCCGAGATCTTTCTCTTCATGATCTCATAAGCCAATGGTGGAGACAGGGAGCCCCACCTTATGGCACAGCTATGTACTCCTTCTTGAAAAAGCTTCAATATGTTAAAAGGAAACTCCAGATATGGAATAGGATTTGTTTTGGGGATTTACATAGTCAGAAGAAGAAAGCGCAAGATCAGTTGGACGACATTACTAGGCAAATAAGAGAAACTGGGCTTTCGGAGGACCTTCGCCGGATGGAAGCTAGAGCAGCTAATACACTTGCTGAATGGGAACTTCGGGAGGAGATCTATTGGAAACAGAAGGCCCGCAATGATTGGCTTCAGGAAGGAGATAAGAACACTGCCTTTTTTCACAATTCTGTGCAAGGGAGGCGAAATGGTAATTTTATTACTTCGCTTATTACTCAGGATGGAACACACCTCTCCTCCTCCCAAGATATTAGCAGAGAAGCTGTCCGGTATTTTGCAGAACTTTTTGACAGCGATACTTTGCCAGATGAAGGGGCAGAAAATGCAGTGATGTCTTGTATTCCATCCTTGGTGGATGATAGAATGAATGAAGAGCTCATGCGTCCGATTGAGAGTGTTGAAGTGGAGGAAGCGTTGTTTAGCATGAAGAAAGGTAAGGCCCCTGGTCCTGACGGATTTCCAGCTGATTTTTTCCAAGAGTTCTGGAGATGAGTGTCATACAGGAGTCTTATTCTAGCAAGGAAATGCTACGTGCATTGAATGTTACTTTTCTGGTGCTTATCCCGAAGAAGGAACAAGCAAATAAGCTAGAAATGTATAGACCCATTGCCCTTTGCAATGTTATCTACAAAGTGATTACTAAGCTTATTGCACAAAGGCTGAAAAGGCTCCTCCCCAATCTTATTTCAGAGGAACAAGGAGGTTTCGTGGTAGGTAAACAAATTCTGGATGGGGTGGTGATAGCTTCGGAAGCTATTCATTCCATGAAGATGTCCTAAGAGAGGGCTTTGTTTATCAAGCTTGATCTCGCCAAAGCCTATGACAGAGTTAGCTGGAGGTTCTTACAGAAAATTCTCTTAGCTTTCGGTTTCAAGCAGGATTGGACTAGGTGGGTGTTAAGCTGTGTTACCACACCTTCCTTCTCGGTTCTGGTGAATGGAGCCCCAACAGAACTTTTTGGTGCGTCTAGAGGACTACGGCAAGGGGACCCTATCTCTCCTTACTTATTTATTCTCATGGTCGAAGGGCTTGGGAGGCTCTTCAACTGCCAGGTTTCTCAGAATGTTATCCGGGGATGGAAATGGGAGAGAGGGGTAACCACCTTGTCCCACCTCCAATTTGTTGATGACACTATCCTAGCTGGGGAAGCCCAGATCCGGGAAGCGGAAGCTTTCCGCATCACTCTTGATATTTATTTGGCAGCGTCGAGGCAGCAGATTAGTGAGCAGAAATCTTCAATTTATTACTTTAACACTCTTGAGGCTGTCCAGAGGAGAATAGCTGCCATTCTTCGGTTCCAGATTCAGACTCTCCCAGTGGTTTACTTAGGGGTTCCTATTGTGGTTGGGCATCAACCCAGGCTGTTCTGGCAGAATATTCTTGACAGGTTGAGACAGAAGGTAAGTCATTGGACCTATAGATGGCTTTCTACAGCAGGTAGGGTGATTTTGTTACAATCGGTTATTCAGGCTCTACCAATTTACCAAAGCATGGTTCAGAATGCACCAGCTTACTTTCTAAAAGAGTATGATGCTCTTTCTAGGAAGTTTCTGTGGGGGGGCAATCTACAAAATTCTAAATGGAGTCTTGTTAGATGGGACTTAGTGTGCAGGCCTAAGCAGGATGGTGGCCTGGGATTACGCTCAGCTATTCTGGCTAGCCAAGCTCTGGCTGCAAAGCTTTACTGGCGCTGGTGTACTAGCCATTTTGCCTTGTGGGCTAGAATCCTGACAGCCAAATACCTTTCGGGCATTAATATTCATGATATTGCCAGATTTCCTCTTGAGGGGAGGGGGTCCATGATATGGGATACCCTTAAGCATGGAGCGCATTTGGTGAAGCAAGGCCTGTTCTGGATGTGCCGCAGTGGGTCTGAGGCCTTATTCTGGGAGGACTCCTGGGATGGTTCACCCCCACTTCTTCAGTCACACCCGCATTTGCAAACTCTTGCGGACTCCTTTCATGCTGGTGGCTGGAGTTCGATGAGGCAGTACAAGGAACCTTACAATATGGGTACTACCATTGGATACAGGTGGAAACACTCCTCTGACTGGCCTCCCGGGGGTTCGGAGGAGGAACGCGAGGAATTATCCCTCATTCTTGAGACTAGAAGTTGTTCTGTGTTGCAAGGAAGTGATGAATTGGCTTGGAGTGGTGATTCTACAGGGCAATACTCCGTGGCTGCTGGTTATAAGTCTTTGCTGGAGCAAACGGGGGAAGCAGGACTGTTTCAATGGGGGAAGAAAGTCTGGAACTGAATGGCGTGGCCCAAATGTAATTTTTTTCTCTGGCTCCTCACACACAATAGGTGCCTCACCTGGGATAATCTTTGTTGTAGAGGATTTCAGGGACCATCCATTTGTGTGATGTGTTATAGCAACGAGGAGACAGGGGCGCATTTATTCTTCCAGTGTACTTTTGCTAAACGGTTATGGCACCCGTGGTGGAGTGCGTGGAGAACACCCTGCAGGCATGTTTCTTCTTTAAAGGAATTTTGGGATCGAATGGGCAGCGCCCCTGTTAAAAATACTCTGTTACAGAATGTCTGGGAGGTGGGACCTTCCTTCATTATGTGGAATTTGTGGCTGGAGCGGAATAGGCGAATCTTCAGGGGAGCGCAGACTGAGCTGAAGCTGCTGTGGAATAAGGTAATAATGGCGATGCAAGAAACTATTCTTGCCAAGTGTGCACCTGACAACAGTTTGGAGCAGGAGGCGGCGGGAGTGTTTGGGCGCTTGGGGATTATCTTCCCTGGAGGTGACGTGGAGAGGAAAGTCAACCGGCTGGCGAATTGCAGGACCAAGAAGGCTCGGCCGATAAGCAGAAGTGGACGGTGGGCGCTCCCAACAGCTGGTTGGATTAAAGTTAATACAGATGGGTCTTCCCGTGGGAACCCAGGGGATGCAGGAATAGGAGGTATCGCCCGGGATAGCTCAGGGAACATCAAATTCTTGTTTTCCATTTACAAAGGCTGGTATACAAATAACCGGATGGAAGCTGGGGCCATTCTGGAAGCTGTGGAGAGCTGCTGTCGACGTGGTTTACTCAATGTCATTTGTGAATCTGATTCACAAGTTGTAGTTGATTTGCTGAACAAGGGTGATTCAGGTAAGACTGACTGGTATTTACAAACCATTATTCAGCAGATTAAGCATTTAAGTTCTTCTTTGAATTCGATTTCCTTCCAACACATTCCGCGGGAGTGGAATGAGGTTGCGGATTGCCTTGCGAAGTGGGCCACGGAGAATGGGACTTTCTGGAACATTACTGAGGAAGCTAACCTCCCTCCGAATCTGTATCAAAAACTGGTCCATCTGGTGGAACAGGAGAAAAATGTGTAATTGGTGTTTTGCTTCGATTCTGAATAAATTTTTACCCCCTTTTTAGTTTAAAAAAAATATTAGATTACTATATATTTTAATACAATATTAATATATATAACTAATTATTGTTTTATAATAATATTTATATAATATAAAAAATATATAATAATACATAAAATTTGATGATGATGATGATGATGATGATGATGATGATGATGATGATGATGATGATGATGATGATGATGATATTTTTATTATTATTATTAATTTATTATAATATAATATATTATTAAATATATTAATTATTATAATAAGGGTTGCTATGTTATATTATGTAATAAAAATAAATGTATTAGTATAATAATATTATTATATTAATCCAGTGATGATAGTCTAATGGTGAGTAAACTGAATGTTAAAAATAGGAGGTCTCAGGGTCCATTCCATGGGATGACTATTTTCTAGCATCATTCCCATACTAAGCTATGTTGAGTTATTTGTAAAAAGTATTTAATACAATAGACTACCAGTCTGATGTTCAATGTGACGGGATTCAGTTTGTGGCTTGAAACCTATATTCAATGCGACAAAGCAAGTTCACAACCCATAGCTAGGAATATGATTCACCACTAGTTTTAGTATTCCGATTATAAAAATGTATGTACCCAAAAATTGTAGAACTAATGAGAAGTGGGTGAGTTGGTAAAGTGGTTTGGTTATTTCAAGCCCCACTTAGGTTCAAATATCACTAAGGTATCTGAGGTCGAATGTGGTCATCATTAGTATTCTAGAGCCGAATGTAGTTGTCATTAGTATTTTTGGGTCGATAATAGTCATTCTTTAGTATTCTTGTGTTGGTTGTGACCATTTGTTGGTATTCTTGAGCCAGTTGTAGTCATTATTGGTGTTCTTGGGTCGGTTGTCGATGTTGTTAGTATATCTGGTATATGTGGTAGATGATCACTTAGAAATTTGGGCCCTCGACTATGTTCTAGACTCATTCGTAACTCTGATATAAGTGAATATCAATCAAAAAATATATTCTTATATAATATACTATATAAATATTATTATAAAATAATAATTTATATAATATATAGTATTATTCGATTATAATATATAGTGATATAATATTTTTAAAAATAGTAATAATAATTTATTATATTATGATAATATATAGAGACTTAATTAAAAATAATAATATATAATAGTATAATAAAATATTAATATATTAAACTATATATAATTTATTATTATATTACAATATATAGTAATATAATATTTATAAAATATAATAATTACATTGATTAATTTAGAGATTATAAGCCATAAGCTATATGGTGGGGCGAAGCCCCTATATTCGTCTCACAAGAGATAAAGAAAAAGTATATTTCATTTTCACCGTTTAAATGCTGACACCACAATGCAAGTAAATTATGGTTTTCAAAAAATTGTACTACACTTTAATCTTTATATCTTCCTTTGTAGGTTGTGTTAGTGGCCTGTTCATTCTTTTTTACCTCTTTAGCCATGAAATACTTGATCTCGTCGACAATTATTTAGTGGCATGTTGATTCTTTTTTACCTCTTTATCCATGAATTGCTTGATCCCATTGACAATTATTGTGTGGCCACCAGACCTCACCAAAAATGCTACTAGGACCTCTCTTGCAACTTCATCTTTTTCACTATGGAAAACAAATTCATACGTGGACATTTAATTTCAAGAAAAAATGTACAAAAGTTGAATCAATGGCAGGTCATTTAGACTAGACTTAGGGGACAACTGTCACGTCTGTTATAGATGGATGATTCACTAGAATTGCTTCCACTTTTATGAGAGCCACATGTGCATGAAGATTGTACAAAACATTAAAAATTTTAAGTTTTAAACCATAAAAAATGAGAAATTAGAAGTTTTATGTGTGAATCGAACCTTGTGTTAGTGGGGTTGCATTGACTCCTTTATTTAATTGAAAACCTTCCATGTTCTCCTTTGTGAATTAAATAATCTACACAATAAAAAGGGCAATATTTACAAAATCTAAAAATTTGGATTCAAGAAATGCCACCTCTATTGACATCTACTCGTCTCTTAAATTTGCACTGCACATTAGGATGTTAAACCAGTTATTAGTTGCAACAACGTAGCTTTGGGCATAGCGATAGAGACTAAGGTGACCATCAAGGTAGCCACAAACCCCGACGAGATGAGGAAGAAAAATAAGAGGGAAAAATCCATTCCTCATAGCAAATCTACGTGATTTACCTCCCTATGAAGGAACACCAAATTGTGGAAGCAATGCTCGACCCCTAACTAAAGAATGACGTCATAAAGATCAGGCATGTCTAGAAAAATACTAGGGTAGGACATAAAACAAGATTTAAGGCCTTCATTATCTCAGTGACTGCAACAATCATGTCAAACTGGGCATCAAATGTAGCAAAGTAGTTGCAATGGCCATATACAGGGTTTTGATTTTGGTGAAGTTGTTTGTTATACCCATGAGGAGGGGTTACTAGGGAAACAATATTGGGAAGCTACATACAGTACTTATTAAGGTGATGGGGAAGTATGGGTCTATGATAGTGAGGAAGGATTGAATCTCCTCCCTAAACCCCCTTTAGATTTGCTTGCAAATTATAAAATAATAAGCAGACTGTGAGATAGAGATCCTTCACTATCATTCCAAAAGATGCAATTTAAGGAAGATAAATGTAGGTGGGGAGGGGTTCTCCTCTTTCCTCACATGTTCCACTACTACCTCTACAAAACATGGTAGGTGTAATAAAAACCATGTAGACTAAAACCATTACTATTCGACACATTAGTAAAAGATATATAATAGAATATCTATTACAATATAGTAATAGATCCTCTTAATGACTATTATTATTGGGGTTGATGATAAGATGGAAACACATAGAAATGGTCAGAGATTCTTTGCAGTTAAAAGCTATATTTGTGGGTGCCACATTTGTTGTATATATGACACTACATAGTCATAGTTTTTTCTTTTTTAAAGACTTGAATATGACCCAAAAGTTCATTACATAAAAAAATTAGTTGTCAAATGATTGTAAAGCATATTGCTTTCATGATTAGTCCCAATTTAGGTGGAAGCCAACCAAAGTAAATCTTTATAGAAACTAAAACTATATTCTATGAATTAAAAAAATTAAAATATTAAAATTATATTATATTAATATATGATTACTATAATATTATAAAAATGTCAATACTACATTAATAGATATTATGATATAATATTATATTAGCATTTGTCTTGATAATACAAGTTACGTCAGAAGGAATATCTCTTTAATTTCTAAGATTTTTTTAATAAGTGTTTTTTTTGCATTACTAGAATATATTCTCCATTTAACCATACGATGTAGGCACCCCTTAATGCATGAGAATTAAACCTACCAACCCTACCTCCCACCTAGGATTGATTTCCATTCAACCACTTTTTGTCTCAACTAACGATGACTCCACCACAACATTCACATTGTATCACCAATGATGCCCCCTTATGCACCCACACGACATGCACTTTACAAAATCTTTGATACTCACTTCAACTACAAATAAATCAAAAAGATAGACTCCATAGCCTCAATATATATCTCCCACATTAGTGAGATTGCATTAATGATTTAATTTTCACATCGAATGTGAAGTCCTTACATAATAAAATAAAAAATAGTCAGTGAAATATGCCACCACTCTATAAGCTATAAACCCCTTTGTAATAGGTGCAATTCATGTAAATCCAATAATTACCTTGATTTTGGGGCATGTGTATGATATGGGCCCTATGATGTACAATATCACCTGAAATATCTTATCATTGCTCCTCATCATCACTACCCAACGCACTTTGAAATATTTCACCACTTTCATTTTTTTATTAATGCCTAAACCCACTCTAAATTATAGGTGGAGTGATGATGATAGCAGAAGGTTGATATTTATTTGTAGGTTATTGAGAGCTTTATTGTATTGAAAGAAAATGCTTACTAGATATAATTGCAAAAACAAAAGTACAATTCCTCTAGCTTTTCTTGCACCTTTAGGGCAAATGCTAGTATATATATATATTAAAAATTTATAAATTGTCATTTATAATTTCAATTTAGATAATAAAAACTTTATTAATTTAAATATAAATTAAGTCATTTATAATTTTCTAATAAATATACTAATTTATAAATTAATTATATATAAATCAATGATATATTTAAAGTTGTCAAATTTTGATACACTATTTTTGTATGAATATATTATACAATTATGTATGATAATATATAAAAATAAAAAAGATATTAAAAATATTAATATATATTATTTTTATAAATATTATAAATAATATAAATATTAAAAATATTCATATATAATAAAAAATATCTATATATAATAATATATTATATTTATATAAGAAAATATACAAAAGTTATTGAGTAAGAGAGATACAACGAAGTTGTATAAAGTGCTTAATGGTAACTAGCCTTTAGGATTCTTCCTATCACACTACTGATTTATCATAGATCTAGGCAGGATTTAGAAAGATTTATTGCACATTTATTATGTTGATTTGGTTTAGCAATCTACCCTTTAGATGGTTGGGCATTCCCTATATTAAATGGTTGTCATCACCATCTTGACATATTTGGATGTAGGAAAATATGGTGCAAGCCTAAATGATAATGTCACCAAAGCAAGTAAATAAATTCATTCCAAAGGTATTTCATGAGGTACTTGTTCTAACCCAGACACCCCTTTACCTTGTGTTGTACTTCATCTACTTAAATTTGAAAAAACTTGTAATTATTTTAAATTTTTCACTTTGGTTGCTTATTTATTCTTTTTTCAATTCACCAACCTAGAAACTATAAAATTATTGGTAATTATGGTCCTTGGTTCATTCATAACATGATGGATGTGTTCTCTCATTGGACTCAAGATGTTTAGGTGCTTGAGCATGCCAAACTTAAATTTCCAATATGGTCCAAATTTATTGGCTTACCACTCCTCTTATGGGGTTTTATTGACCAACTCATAAAACCCCTAAGACATTTCATATTCCATGAACAACTAGAATAGTATACATCATGTCTCAAAAAAGGGTTTGTATGGAAGTGGATCTAGTCAGGGACCTCAAAGAGTCCATTGGAATTCAGGTTGAAAATTTTGATTTATCTAGCATGTGCTCTACACTAATCTATTGAACACCTATTTTAGGTGTCAATACTCATATCATATGATCTAGGAGTGTCTTTTGATGGTCCTTACTCATCATGCTCCTCAAGATAAAGTTGGGCCTGAGCCCAAAACCTAAAATGGGGAATTTGATGGGTGGATCACTATCACTAATAAAAAGAATAATTTGGCCCATGGAATGGTAAAACTTTGTCTTCTATGTATCACCCATCAAGTGGTCTTAGATCTTCGATTTCAACTAGAAAAACTACCACTACTATGCCTAGTAAGGCCTCACCATTGATTATGTACATGCCTCAAGCAATGGCTTCTTTTTTACTTTTCCACCTTCTATTCCCCAATCTAAATCATCATAACCCCTCTTGCAGTGGCATATTTAAATGGTATACTTAATCTCATCAACCTTGATCATAAATTGGTCATGTAGCATTCTCGAAGCTTATCTCCCTCACTATGAATTCATATCACACAAGAAACAACCTTTCAGGTTTGGAGATTATATGAAACACAAACCTTCTATTAACCAATATGTTAATCTTGAATACCTTGCAAAGGAAAAATGACATGAACCTTGATGATTTCTAATTTTAGTTTATTCTTGGAATGTTTGAGGCCTCAATGATCCACTAATTAAGTATGTAATCAAGAACAATTGTTAATTTTGTAATAATATGAAAATTCTATGTATGCAAGAATTCAAGATATCTAACTTCCTCATTAAAAATGTTACATGCATCATATGATCTGGGGCCATTTGTTAGACTACTTATCATGAGCCTAACTATGGTGGTGTCATCACTCTCTTATCTCTAGAGTTTTCTCAAAATATTGTTTCTTGGGGGTCCAACCCCACACATCAAGTCATATTGACTCTTTTTGAATTTGATAATTGCATCAATGGGCTAGTTAAATTTTATGCATTTAATGATGTTTTGGAATAAACCATGCTTTGGTGATGGTTTAAATATTCTATTCTATATTGCCACTAAATCCTTTATGGGGATTTTAACATGGTTGAATCTCATGAAAATAAAGAAGCTCATCTTCCAATGCACTGGTGTACTTGGGAAAGAGAGGCTTGGTATTACATGCGTACCAAATTCAGGGTGTTTGATCTAGATTCAAACTCAGCCTAGGTCACTTGGTCCAATTTTAAATATGGATAGGATAGAGTGCTTAAACACCTTGATCATGTTCTTCTTGTAGAACAAAATTCAATTTTATTTTTTCCTATTCATAATAAGCCACTTTATGTGTTCCCTAACACTTTTCTATCAAATCATCAATATATCTACTTCAATTTAAAATGGACTACTCCTCAAGTGAGGCCCTCTAAAACATAATTCTATCTTAATACTACTCATCTCAATCATGAAATAACTATCGATCATATTATCAAATCTTGAAACTTGGTTCATAGACCCACTAGGGATATTAAATGGATTTAGTGGTGGGTTGATGCACTTTCTTGCACCACCACTTTCCTTCATGTGTATGGTAAGAAAGCTATTATTTTTCACCCACAAATTCATAATGCCACAAATTGTGAATAACTCTGGGTTTCATGAGAAATAAAGGCCTTACCTTTAAATTTAGACTCAAATAGCTCTTTCGAGACAAACTCCAAATTGAGGAGGCCTACAAGGCTAGAGGAACTCAACTTCAAGCTCAAATACATTAGCTAAAAATTGGATATAAAGTCACTAAAGAATTCTTATCTCTCCTCTATTCTAAAATATCTAATGATAGAATCAAAACCATCAAGGAAGGGGTTGATAGGGTTACCAAGATTCTTAACATATTTCAAACCTTTGTACACCATTATCATGGTGTTTTTTGGCTCAATCCGCCTCTCTTGAGTGTGAAACAACTCTAGCTCAATGCCTTCAAGTTGTCATTTGTAAAAATTTTGAAGCTCAGTGTGTTTCTTATGATAGGCCTCTCACCTTGAATGATTTCAATGAATCATTTTTGCAAATGGATACAAATAAATCATCAGGTATTTATGGCTTCTCCTATGAGTTTTATCAAACCTTATGGGATATTGTGGGTCCTAGTATTCATAAGGTTTACTCTGAAGCTTGTTATCTAACTCTCTAGGGAATCTCATCAATCATGGTAACATAAATTTTATTCCCAATTCTAGTGATCCTGAGGTTAATACTAATTGGAAACCCATCACCCTTTTGAACACTTCTTACAAAATCATTGCTAAGGATTTGACTCTCAAAATTAAGCATCTTATTCCTTTAATTTTTATAAGTGAACAAACATGGTTTACCCTACATAGATATATTATAGATAGTATAATTATTGTCTATGAAGGCATGAATTGGGATCAAATGTCTTGTAAAAATCCCCTATTTGTCA